>SSNP01000012.1:2295914-2329209 GCA_006937955.1 Pachypanchax playfairii
CCAAACTCCAGAACAAAAGTGTACAAATGGGTTCTAAAAGGTAGTAATGAGAAAAAAATCCACACTACTACCCACTGATTCTATCAAAGGATAGACGGAATAATATTAATATGAAGGAAACAATAAACCAAAGGTGGAGATATGAGGAAAACAAAGGTGTATCCTTTTGTGCAAACTGTAAATGGACCAAGTCTTAAACTCACAGAAAGCCAACAATAAATTGACAATCTCATCTCCAAAGTCTCATAACACTACTGACATGTGCTTTTGCAAACTTCCCAAACAGCCATCTGAGAAAGATTGTGCTCTGCCTTAAAAAGCCCTCCCACTGATTCCAACAGCAGGTGTGCTCCTCCTCCCAGGTGGAACCTATGAGTCCCAGTCAACTGCAGGAACCCTGGTAAATATCTGAATTTAGGGAAATTAATGATAATTACATAATCTCGACTTTTAAAAACCTGAAAAAAACATGAACAACAGTTCTTTAAATATACACAACAAGTGGACACACATTTCAATCAGTTGAATTGAGACATTTTTGAAAGAGGATGGAATGGATTCAAACAACTGAAATATGAGGAAAAAAACAGTAATAGTAGTTAAACAATTCAAAGATAATTGAATATTTAACTTATGGATTAGGCTCTGATATTAATGAAGTTTGAGGCACAAAACATAAATACAGCAATGTGTTTACTGTATTTTTGGTGGAAAATGATCCAACTTGTAAATTTACAAATTCTGTGGAAGAGAGGGCTGAAATTACTTCAGCTATGTAAGAGACTTATTTTCAGTTATGGCAAATGTTTGATAACAATTGTTGGTGGACACGAGGAGTTATTGGTATTAGGTTGAAATTACTCTTTTAGGCTAACATGATTTGTTTTCCTTAAATGAAATCATCATTTTATAATGAACTATCAGTTGATGTTATTTTCCCAAGGTGTTTTTTTTAGTTTGCTAAAACTTTCCAACATTTTTGGAAATACAGTTTGTGAATACAGAACTGAGAACTGCCAGCTAGCTTTTTAAATATTACTGTAGTTTTTATATTGAACTGTTAATCATTAATGTGCTTAAAATTCAATTTTTTTATCTTTTCCTCTGGTATTTTTTGAGGAAAAGGATCAAGTGAGGAGTAAATCAATAATAATGATTTTTACAAATCTGGCTTACCTCAGAGTTCGTCTTTACCCAACTGATAGTTCTTCTCTGTCATGTGACCTATCTTGTGTCAATGGCATCTTGTTTTTATCCACTCTTTCATCGTTTTATCCCTCCCTGTGTACCCTCTTGTCTTCTATCAGTGCCCTGGGGTCAAATATCCTTGGAGATTCAGCCTTTACTCAGACATCAGAGAGGAATTTGTGCGCTGTTTCACTTCGCATTGATTATATTTTGATTTATTTACCTTACTTTCCATCAGAGAAAGTAAGAACGGATCAGAGCAGAACTCAAAGCCCTTCCTGACTCAGGAGCATGGGAAAGGATTTTATTTAAATTGATTATTTAGGTTGGCTAAGAAACTGGACAGCAAGTAAGAGAGTGGGCAAGTCCTCAGATACAGTATAGGAGGAAATTATAAACAAGAACACTGTTTAAAGTCAACAGCTCCAAAACTGTACATTCCCAACCAATTTCAACAGACTTGTTTAATTAAAACCCTTTAGATTAATCAGTCATTTCAGCAATCAGACATCTAGTTTTCATCCAGGTGGAGAAGTTACTGTTGTTAATTACTTCAAATGATGTTCTGGATGTAAAATACAGGCTAACTGAACTGCAGGAATCAGAGCCAGAGTACTGTAGACTGAAATTGTTTTCCTTAAACATAGACTAATAGCTGTATTATTTAGTCATTTTATTCACGTCTTTTCCTTAAGTGAGTTGTTATAAATGTGTTTAGTCTGAGGTCACCAAGAACTCAGAGTAAATGCAGTTCTGTCACTTCAAGCTTATTAGATCTTCAGAACCAATAATCAATGTCCAGGTTGTTTTTAATACCATTTGAATAATTCTGCTGATGAAATGATGAATTATCACTTTTTTTACACGATTGGACTTTGAAATAATTCCAATTAAAGATGCCAATTAACCTCAAGCCTATTCTTAATATGTGTGAGGAAGCAGAAAACCCACACATTCAAGGAGGGAGCATGCAAACTCCCTGCAGAAAGGTCCCAGCCTGGTTTCAAACCCAGGACCTTCTCGCTGCAAAGCAACATGTTGGAATACCAAGTAAAATGTAAATAAAACCATAAAAAACTGAATTTGAAAATCTAATTCTAAACTAATAGAATATAAACAACATATCAGATAGTGAAACTGAGATATTTTACTATTTCATTACATTTGGGTTTGGGCTACTTATCTTTATTTAACAATGTCTAAAAACAAGAGAGAAATAACATATGCAATAACAAAACAAGAGAGAAATAGGAAGTGAAATCATGTGTCTCATTATTCCACTTCAATTAGCTACAAAGAAAACTAACAAAACAACAAGCAGTATGCAACAGCATTGGCACAGTAACCCTGTTGTGTTCATCCTAAAACATATTACAAACAATTTATTTAATCCTCAGGCTGTTAGCTTGTAAAGACAAGAGACAAGATGTCTACTTGTTTCATGCTACCAAAAGTTCTTACAGATATTCCCTACTGAAGAAATCTAATGGGCCTTAATTGCCCCAGGATCTCTGAGTACTTTAACTCTGTTACAATCAGTACATTTTTACAAGTCCTTCAAATGCATAATATAAAAATATTTATCCCTTTAGAAGCAGTTTTATTCCCTGGCTGGCAAAAATAATCCCAACAGTAATTACACCCTCAAATAACTGTTCTAATACTTTAGGTAGACATTAAAATCAGAAAATAAAAAAAAAGGCACATTTACATGGGTGAGAAATGTACAGAGCAAGAAATGTCTGGTTCTGAATAGATTTTGATTCATTTGAACTATTCAAACACTTGATTTCATTTTTTTACATAAAATCCACACTGTCTTGAACTGTCACACGAGAAAAATGCACCCTAAGCATCTCTATTAATGGAAAATGCAGTTCTCTGATAGAAATAGCAGCATGATCCGAAAAGGCCTCTTTAGAAGAAAGCAGGACAGCACCAAATTGGCTTTCAGCAAGTTTTTTCCTATGAGTAGTCAAGAAAAGCTTATGCAAGATATCAAAAGTAAATTATCTGTCACCACCAACTAAAAGAGCAAGTCCACCACTAACTATATTTGGTACTCTTTAAAACGTAGTTTTAAACAAAGTTTCCTTGAACTCCATGGTTGGGAGAGAGTTTTGAAGTCCTGATTTAATAAGAGCTCAGCGTTATTTTCTAAAAGACATTTTATTTGTAAACTATTTATTCACCTATTGTTTATTTTCCAGTAACCATTTTTCCAAGACTTTACCGTTGAGCACAACATGATGTTTGTTTGTGAAAGTTCTCCCAGTTTCCAGTTTATACAGCTAGATTATATATCGTAGGTTAAATTCATTTTATTCTTGCATACAACGTTTGCTCTTTAACAGAAGTGCTGACTTATTGCTAGCATATTATTATCTGATGTTTAGTTGTATTTATTCACTTTACTGTGGAGTGTGTCTGCCATAAGGTGAGCCAAAACCTTTGATGCTCTTCAAACAGCAATGAACTTGGGATTTGATGTCCTGCGATTGGATCTTGGATGCACTTCCCTCATCCTGGAAAGAAAAGGACAATTAGTCCTGCCACGTTTCATCTCATATTGACTGGGCTCGGGCAATCATTGAGAACAAAGGGAATGACGGAAGGCATGCCAAATAAAGAGCAAGCTCGGTTGTGGGAACAATCCATACTGTATCTGAAGTTTCATGTGTATTTCTGTGTTACACTGTCATGTTGCACAAATGGAGCCAGATTATAACACAGGAAATAAATGTCACAAATTTCTGAGAGAGAAATCTAATGCGATAATAATTGGGCAGGTGAAAATATACTGATGTAAGTTCTTGTTCCATGTCGGGTACTATAGGCTATATGAAAATTGATATGGAGAGGTGTGTCATTTCCTGAAATTGGTGCCATTGGTCATTATTTACGCCTTAGTCCGAAAAGGCAGGGACTCAATAACAGGCATCCAAAAGTATTTTTTCACTTTCTTTTACCCCTAAGCCAGGACTCTTGCTGCCACCGAGCAACTTAGTCTAATAACCAATATCCTACATGTTCTTATATAATAAAGCGTGGAAACTGTCCAAATAACCACATATGTTTTTCCAGGTTTTTATAACTATAGTGAGATTTTACATATAAATTATGTCACATGTTACGCATGTTGTCTTCAACCATGTGATCTAGATTTGGTTGGTTTTATGATTACATTTTCTTGCACATTAGTATTGCTAGCACAATATTGTATGAAAGTACAGATGGACATGACAAGCAGACCTGGACATCCGTCCATCTGTCTGTCCCTGAAGCATTGAATTGGTAGATACATTTTCAGGATTTAATTCATTGTGTTCATTTGCAGTGTTTAGACAACATCTTTATATTCTATTCACAGTTACAACCTCTCTAAACAGGCTCTACACTAGCACTGATTATTTTAATATTAGATTGCTTAATGCTTTCTAGTAATAATTAGTGATCTATGACAGGGTGTTGTAAGCACGGCCTTTGTTTGCCTGTGAGAACTGCACACTCATGTTCTGTCATTGTTTTTCTTTGCTGATTGTTGTTTATCTTTGTTTATCACCTGCTGTTTATCATTAGTTGGTGTTCTAGACATCTTGAGGGGGATTATGTCAAAGCAATACCAACAAGTAAATATTCAACAGTCTTGCCATATTGTCACACATCTGTTACTATTGTGAATTTAAATATAAGTGTGTGAGACAGTGTTTGTGTGTGTTGACTGCAGAAATTAACAGCTGTTAATATCAGGTTCTGAGACAAACTCAGATGTTCCACTTTGATTGAAAACAATTATTTAGATACCTTTAGGTGTTTAATTTGTTTGCCAAAAAGAGGCATCATGGCATATTACTGTACTAACTCCCCCATGTATACAGTATATCATTATGTCAAAGACCTAAATACATAAAGAAGGCTTCAGATTCAAATCCACCAAGCTTAAAAACACACACACAAATAAATAGTCTTTTTTTTAAGTTGCATTGTTTTTAAATAAACATATTTCTGCTGAGGGTTCAGTATAAATATAGAAGTATACTGTAAAAACATCCTGATGAGGAGTTGCCTCAGAACTTAAAAAAATATTATCCTGGAAAGATAAAGATTGAGAAAGATTTCAGAAATTAGCTTTGATTATAAATTGCTGTAATAGTCTTTTGTAATAAAGTCGTTGTACAGCTCTCGTGGGAAATTCCAACTTTTTTAGTGCAGTTTTATGTGCAATAATGTGCTTAACATAAAAAGTTTTGATCAGCCTTTTTTCCAGTTTATAATTTCGTGTGGTTTTCATGAATTTGACACTATTCAACATGCTTCTTAAAATTTCCTGTCCAGAAATTTTAAGTAACCAATATCTCCATAGCAAATGGAGAAATTAATGAAATAGTGGCTTTAGTTTCATTTACTTAAAGGTAATTTTATAGTAACAAGACAGCAGAGAAATTACTTCTATATAAAAATACCAAAAGTTCATCCCCTAATAAAAGTGTGTGAAGAGCAACAAGTTAAAAAGGAGGGTTAAAATGTATAAAAGAAATAGTTGTGCAAACAGTCTTTTTTTGTTAAGATTATTCACATGAACACTCATGAATGTGTTTCTCCACCAGTACATCCAGTGTACTGGGTTAGTACTCCAGTGTTTTTATGCCCAGAATAAAAGAGTGAACACAGAGACAATCAAATCAGGAGGAATGAGAGACACACTGATGGGATGAGGGTAAGAAAGCGGGCAATGAGGCAAATACATAAAGAGAAACACAAGAGTTGATCTTGTGATTGTCATCTCTGGCAAGCCTTTTGTGTCTTACCTTTCAAAGCAGCTCGTCTCACCACTTCTCATCTCTTTCTGTCCACCAGAGGGAGAGTCTACCTGTCCATAAAATGTCCATAAAAGTGGGTGTACTCTCTCTCCTATTCAACATTTTACTAAGCAATATATCATTTTTCTGCATATTTGAATAAACTTACTCATCTATAGAGCTGCTTCATCTTGTGGTGAGCTGGATCCTCTCCCAGCTTTCACCAGGCAATATGAATGACACCCTGGACAAGTTATTAATCTATCACTGAGACACACAACACAAACCACCGTCCACTCACTCACCCCTAAATTCAGTTTAACCTAACATGAGTGTTTTGGGATTGTGGGAGAAAACAGCAGATGCACTAGCAGAACATGCAAACTGCTCATCCCACATCCTATTGGATTCTTAATTAGCAGCCTAAATCAGCTTCAAACTGTTCAATCTGATTTTTTAGGACTTACTGCAGGACTTGCCTGAGTACATTTAGTTTTTTTTTCCCCAACTTTTACAAAGGACAGACACAAAAAAACCTCTCTATGCAGAAAAACAAATTGAAGCTTCCCCAACATGTCTGGGGACTGTGTAGTTCTGTCTATGTCAATAAAATAAAATAAACCAGTTACACAAACTGTCAGGATTCTAGGAACCAACAACAACTGAATAATTTAGAACTTATGGGATTTATTAAAAACAAGATACTGTATATTTAGTATTTGAAATATAAGCAGCTGTCAATGTTATTATTACTTATTCATCTCTATTTATCCATATCTATGCTCCGTTTTCTGTTTTTGTAAATGTTTTCTTCTAGCACCATGCTCTTATAAAAATAAATTGATAAACAAAAGAGAGAATTGTAAAAGTTATGGGATAGTAATAGTTTCCTTTGCTGAAGAAGTTATCAGCTTGCACCCCCATCACATGCATATAGGCATGAAATTGCTTGACATTTTTTCTTGCCACTTTGGAATTTAAGTGAGAAAGCTGCTAATAGCAAAGTGAGAAGGGAAGAGTGAGCTTCAGAAAATCTTAGAGCAGCTCAGAATTTCTGCAGTGACAGATTGTTTTAAAACTCACAGATGCTCTGAACACTTAGTCAGATAAAAAAAAATACTATAAGCCAATGCAAACTGTCTTTGATTATAAAAACAAAGTGGTTAAAGCAGAGAGATGCCTGGATTTTTTAATCCAAGAATGGTCTGGGGAACATTGAAATTATTTTTATAGCAGTTGTGTACTTTTGAAAAGAAAATCTACATGGATACATCGTCATTCAACTCATAACAAAAGCCCAACAACTTAAAGTTGGCACCTTAATTTGCATAACAAATTAGCTTGTCATGTTTTTTTCATGCCCATTAAAAATGTTTTAACACAGCATAGAGAAAAATATGTTGTGAAGATTAAAAAAAAAAAAAATTGGTTTTTCCGTATTTGTCTCAAAACATCAACCAATCAAATGGTTCGGTCCGAAAGGAATGATTGGACAGTCTCTCCAGCCAAATGGACTTCCGCATTTATTTGGCTTCTGTGCTCCTAAAAAATTGAGACATATTACCGCAGAACACCACTGCTGGGAGTGTTCGCCGCTCTACCATGTCACAGCAGGAGAAACAGCCACCAGCTGGTTCTGCGTCAGGTTCAGGACAAAGTAACAATTAATGTCAGTTGTTCGTTGTTATATTGTTTTCACTTACCGGTGATTCCGCCATGTTACGGTACTTGAATGAACCAGTGTCTTGCCCTCGGTCGTCTACATTTGTTGACATTCTAAGCTAGGCAATTTGAAATCGGGTATATCACCTTTAAAACAAGTGCTTCTAAACTGAGATGGAAGCCCATTACAAGCTGAAACCCAACAGTTCCCATGGCTCTTAGAAAGAATAAGTCACAAGTCTCCTGGAGGTTTTGAATGCAGTTCTGCAAACTCTACCTACTGTGACCAACGCAGTCCAACATGCTGTTGTACATCACAGCAGCAGTCATCCTAGATATCCTTGGCTACAAGACAAACACTGAAAGCCACAGACAACAGGTTCCCTACTGAAAAGAAGACAGGAAGCCAGGATGAATTCAACACTGAAAGAGGCCAACTTCCGAGGAAACAAAGAGGAGCTATGAAAATAAGAACCTGTCAGACATACAAGAAACTACCCATAATTGTGGCACTGGAGATTGCCAAACAAAACACCAGTACCTGCTGCCTCTCTGAGGAGACAAGGGTAAAACAGAGGTCACTTGCATCAAGAAAAGAAAGCTACTGTCACTGCACAAAATGGTTTCACCTGGAGTCCAACACACTGAGACTTTACTCAGAGCTGAACAGGGATGTTGTGGACTAGTTAGACAAGAAGTCACTATGAAATACAAAAATACAAAATTTGTAAACCCATCAGCAACTTGTACAACCATCTTTAGTATCATTAGCATGAAATGACCATCTTCTGTATGACTTTATAAATCTCACATTGCTTTGGAACAAGTTTGATTCTATCATTACTAGCTGTTTAGATCAGGTTTGCAAACATGTGTTTCTGTACAGCATTTCACTTAATTATGGGCAGAAAATACTGCCAAACCCTTCACATCATGAGTCTTTTCTTTTTCAACTATTCTGTTGTAAATGTTGCTGTGCTTGGTTCTCATTGCTCTGTTTGATAAACCAGGCTAAACAGCTGGTGTCACACAGAGGAGTTCTCATCTGAGTCATTGAATGCAAGGTGCTTAAATCCACAGTGTGCAAAATGAGTCAAAATAATGAGTAATTACACTAAAAATTGACACCGTTTCACATTCAATTTCATGTGTATTCAAAACTTTTGACTGATTGACTGATTTAATGCGTGTAGTTGTTGGTGTTATGATGCATTTGATTTTTGCAGTTTGTTGTGCTGTCGTTAATGGCCAGACTTTGTTGTTTTTTCTAAAAGACATTGCTTTAAAAGTCAGAAGAAACTTTGCAAATCAAAGCCTTGTAGCCAAGTTAATGTTAGAGAGGGGTAACATTTGACTGGAGGTTTAAACTAAAGTATATGCATCTGGGTTCTATACTGCTCTAGTTGTACTATCACTAGAAAAATCCTGCTCCCTGTGTTTGGTAGATTCTGACATGTACTAAAGCTGCTGTTTCTCTGAGATGTCTGACTTGGAAGTAAAATTTCAGGTCATTCATTCCTTGTGGAAAATCTTCTCATTAACATGATGAACTCCAAATTGCTTCAAAATTATTTAAAAAATTTACCCTTTTTAGATTAGTTGGCTGAATGACGAGACTTTACAATTCAATTTCCCTTGATGTAAATCTAAATGATCCAAAGCTGCCAAGTGCTTTTATAGAGGTGGAAACACTGTGTGTTTGATTAGGAGATCTTGGTGAATGTGTACTTTCTTTTTTATTTCTTTTATTAATTATTTGTGTGTTTTGGCTTAGTTTTGGTTTATACCAAGACCTTTGACATATTTTTCATGTATTGCTACTAATGTGAAGTTTTATTTCTGTAAGTTTAGAACTGGTTCCTCTGCATTCACAAACCGAAAAGCTATTTTCTTCAATTCATAAAAGGCACTGCCTCACTGTAGATGCTAAAAAAGAAAAGGAAAGATATTTTCTGGGTTCTTATACTCACTTTCCAAAAGTCAAAAATGTCAATTTTTTTTTTGTTTCTTAAGGCTTCACTCAATGCAACAGTCAACTGCACTTTTTTAATATTTGAGAAGTTCTTTCAAGGTTTCCTTGGACCAGGCCAGACAATGGCACTAGGGCACTGAAGCAGATGATGAATCATTTAGCGTGAAAAGGTTAAAAGTTTGCATCCTAAATGGCAGCAAAGCGATAAGGTGATGTGACCTTCAGTGGTTCTGAAGAAGAAAAGGGCAGGATGAATGTCAGCCCAGTCATTTTAGAAATATAAATCACACTAAAAAAACCAAACTTTTAAGAATTTCTCCACCTGTAAATATACAGTAGTTGGTCTCACAGATTAATGGAGTTGAGCTAGATAAATCAGTTTTATTACATCTGTTTATATTTGACATGGACATAATTGAAACTTTACAGAGATCTGTTATATCTTTAATTATTCAGTTTGGCCAAAAGAATCGACCTAGAGTGTTCTTTAAAGTTGTTGGATCAGCCATCTTTTGCAGGCCAACAAAGACTTAGTTGTTATAATGACAACTAAATGAATGAACAGCAAATCATTCAAGTCAAGTTTTTGGTGAAAATTACAAATTGTTATCATCAAAATAACTTTTTATCTTGTATGTTGCCACACTTACTTTTGAACTGCTGAAATCTCTCCCTCCCTTGCCCTCTCTCCCCCTCTCTCTCCTTGTGTTTTGCCCAGAAATGTATTAAGATAAAAACCATTTCATGTTGATGTATTCCCTTCCTGCTTATCTTGTCAGGGTGGACAAATATGGACGCTGTATGAAATGGCCTTGTCGCAACTGAAGGTCAAAATGGATCTACGAGCAAAAGAAGAGAGCTGGGGATTATTGGCATAAAAGAAAGGGAGTGTGTGTGTGTGTGTGTGTGTGTGTGTGTGTGTTTGCTTTGTGGGGGTCTGTTTTCTCTAATAATAATGAATTGAAGAGATAACAGCTTAGCTACAGACTGCAGCTCTCTGCATTGTAAAAAACAACATTTCAAGGGCCTGAAAAAGAAACTTTATGTGCCGTTTGTGTTTGTATGAACATGTTTGGTTGTTAAAGCTTTGAGCTTTAAACTAAATGTGTGTTTGCAGAATGGAGAGGCGGTTGGATATGTATTCACATTGATCTAAAATAACTCTGGAGATTCCTGCGACTAAGGTTGTGTGTGGTAAAAAAAAATAAATTGCATCTTTCTGAATACTACCTAGCCCAAGATATTCATTCTAATGCTATTATAAAAAAAAAAAAAAAAAAAAAAAAGAGGTTGATTCTGGTAATAAGAATTTTATTCGACTTGGTTATCCTGGACATTTTTAAAACAATGCAACACATTTTTCTGTAGTTTTCAGCTCCAAGATATTTCTAAGAGTTTTTCCTTTTTTTTTTTTTTTTTTTGTTGTTGTTGTTCTATTTTCTTTCATGGTGCGTATGATTTATTTTGCCTGTAAAAGCAAATGCTTTTTACCAGTTTATGCAAAAATTGAAAATAAAGTTTGCAGTAGCCAAATGTGTAACTAAAATAATGGACTAATTAAAAGTCTAAAAATGTTTTTTAAAGCTATGAATGAGTTTGATTTAAAAACACAAAATCACTCAGTTTTATTTATTCCACTAAAAAATACAAGCATACGACTTCAGAATCAAGTTTATTTAGCCAAGTATGTTACATACACAAGGAAATTTGCTCTGATTTATATTTGTTCTTGTACTTATGTAAATATAAAAATACATTATTAGGCACAGTATACAAACACAAGATACAGTTAGCAATATAGCTCACTGTAAATGGCTGATTGGTGTTTGAAGCTTGTTTATGCAGATAAAATAGAATCATTTCCATGAGAGAATTTCTTCATTAAGGTATTAAACATGTTTGTTAAACATGGCGACAGTCTGAGGAAAAAAAAAACATCTTGTGGTTTTGGCGTGCAGAGATCTGTATAGAGGGAAGATCCAGGGTGAGAAAGTCCCGGCTGATGCTGCCTGGCTTCTTCCTGGAGATGGAGAGCAGATCAGCACCAGTGATCTTCTCTGCAGTCTGTTTCTGTCTAGTTAGGTTGCAGAACCAAACCCACACTGAACCCGCTTAAACTTTTGCTATTTATTTTCAAATTAGACATAAAGCAGACCTTTTATATAAGAAAACAAATTATATCCCATATGCTGAACACCTTAAAGTAGATTATTAATTAAGCAACAAGGCAGAAATTGAGCCACACTTGTGGAGGTCTACAATTATTCTCCTGGTGTTTTGGTTGATTTCTCTTGATTCTCTCATGTCAAAGAAAGAGGTTCAGTGTTATGGAGGTGCTTTAACATGCATCCACTGGTGTGTCACCAGAAATCAAACTAATTGAAAAGATTTGTCAATATTTAATTATCTAAAACAAAAAGTTTTCTCTAAATTGATGCCTAACAGTAATAATTTTATTTTTTTTTTCCCTGAAGTGAATGTAAATATCTGTGAATCTGTGAAACTGCTCTATCGAAATGTCTGAGTTTTTTATACCTGAGTTTTTTCTTTGAAAGAAGCCACTATGTCCATTGTTGTACATCAGTATCTTACTGAAACTGATTTAGAGAGTGTATTATTTAGTCGTGGGGGCTTAGCAACTGAAAATATGAAATAAACACACAGGTAAGCTAAAAAAAAACAGTATTGTTGTTCTGTTATTTACTTAGCTGTTGATTGTTCCCCCTCCCTTACAGGCTGCTGAGTCGGATCGGTCGCATTGTACCAAAATTGGGGGGGTTGCAACTTTGTGCTATGTGCTGCGAATATTGTGTGTAGTTTGTGTTTTATACAGTTGTCAGTCTGGCATCTAACTATGAAAAATGTGACACTCCAAAAAACCCGGGGCTTTTGAAAAAATAACCTTGGGTTTAAGCCCTACAAGCCAAACCCCCCTCCCGCTCCGCCGATACTTGGGGGCCTCCTTAGGTAGTTGGGGGCCCCACGCAGGCTGCGTACCTTGGGTATGGACAGCGGAGGCGCTGTTGACCAGGAGGGTTTATATACAGACATAAAGATTGCACAAAAAAATGTAATGCTGTTACAGTCATAATTTATAGTTAGCATCAACACAATTCATTTATCACATGAGCTAACTTCTTGAATCTAATTAGTATGAATTATTTTGAATTCACATGCTCATCTTACAAAACATTCAAGATAAATTTGTCCAGCTGGGAGCAGAACAGACTCATGCTAACTTGAGTAAAAGTAATCATACTAATACTGTATGTGTGATGCAGATCCCAAATTATAATAATAAGTCTTTGTACTTTGTATTTTCATCTGCACACAACTGCATCAATATAGTGAGAGTTCAGGGCAAATAGAATTGTAGAGCTGCTTTTAGTAGCAGATATCATGCAGAAGATGAGTTTTCCACCTGACAAGCTGCAGACATTATACATCTCTATATGGACAGCTTAGAATGAGGAAAAACTGAGGTATAGAGGAAATAGCAGATAGCATCTTTTGAAGGACAAAATAAGTTGAAACAGGTAAAAATAAACAGAGAGAGCGAGACAGCAGAAAGGGAGACAGATTAAAAGTCTTGTGCCTGTCTTTCAGACAGAGAAGATTCTGGGATCTGACCTTAAAGGTCAGACTAAGCTACGGACCCGGGCTTGAGCACCACTAAAAACTGTCTAAAATCTCAACTGCATTCATTGCTGGTTTCAACAGCACCCACGCTGTAATTGCCTCAGTTGTCAAACTACCAAAAGTTTCTCAGAAGAGAACATCCAGATTCTTCTCACCTCTTTTCTCTCACTGCCACGTATATGAATCAGCATAATATGTCACCATATACAGTAATTGTCTGGTGATGTGTTTGTTTGTCTGCTTGTTTCCTTTGTTAATTCTACGTTTCTAAACCTCGGACTTAAGCAACATGCTTTTTACAGATCAATAAGTCTGACTGAGAGAGAAGTGTCAGCTTCTAACACTTATTATATCACTTGGATGCTCAGCCTTGCACAGCAGCAAACCTTCAATCACCTTTAATCTGCTTCACAACACCTTTACTTTTAACCCAGAATAAATACCACAATTAAATCTAAGGCCAGCACAAATCACTGATGGGAAAAAGACTTGTTTATATGAAGAAAAGAACATTTAAATGACAGAGAGAAGACTAAAAAACAATGAATTCCTCTTGAGCTCTTCTGGTTGCACACACTTAGACTAAAACAGCACATTGTATGTAATTTACTCTGAAAATAACAACCATTTTCCTCAAGAAAGGAATGGGAAAGTGAGGTGAAATAGCTTAATTCTAATGCAAACTAGCCTTCTCTAGCATTTTCTTAAATTAAGTGACATTACATAAATGCTAGTGATTTGCTTTAGTTCTTTTTGTTGTCAAATAATGAACCAAAATTCTAAAGGCTATTGAGGCTGCATTTAAAAAAGTAAACAGAGGAAACAAAGTTGTATATAAAAAGCTTTTTTTAAGAAGAAACATTTACTTCAAGATGGAAAATATAAATGGAAGTATAAACCTGATAAAAGGTGAGAGAGCAGTGTTTATTTTTTTATGTATAATATGGAAAAATCACTTCCAGTAGGACATATTTTTATATATTACTAGTGTTTCAAAGGGAAATCCTGAACTGGAATTATGTCCGAAATGCTCATGAAGAAGTTCAAGTATCTTGAGTCTTGTTCACGAGTGAGAGGATGGATGGAGTGTGAGATTGACAAACGAATCTGTGCAGCATCCCCAATGATGCAGGTGCTGTCACAGTGAAGAGGGAACTGAGCCGAAAGGCGAAGCTCTTATTTAACAGTTGATCTACATTCCTACCCGCACCTATGGTCATGACTGAAAGGAAAAGATCCAGGACACAAACTGGCTAGGCTCCCTTAGAGATAGGGTGAGGAACTCAGTCACCCGGGAGGAACTCATAGTAGAACCACTACTCCTCCACATCAAGAGGAGCCAGCTGAGGTAACTCAGGCATCTGTTTGGGATGCCTCCTGGTTGCCTCCATACGGAGGTTTTTAGGGCAGGTCCCACTGGGAGGAGGCCCCCAGGAAGACGTAGGACACACTGGGGGGACTACAGTATGTCTCTCAGCTGGCCTGGAAGAGCCTCAAGGTTCTCCCCTGAAGAGCTGGAGGTGGTGTGTGGGCAGGGAAGTCTGGAAGCCGGAGGAGAAAACCCACACATGCACGGGGAGAACATGCAAACACGATGTAGAAGGGCCCCAGCCCAGATTCAAACTCAGGACCTTCTCGCTGAAAGGAAACAGTGTTACCATCTGTGCCACCTTGCAGTCATTATTTATTTATTTATTGTTTGATTATTTTTTTTTATTAGATTTCTTGCGACAGTTTGAATATATTTTAGAAGTGCATTAGGCCTACAAGTTGCTCCTAGACTGATTGCACTGTCTCCTTTCAGCAGGGATTTAGGAGCCAAACAACTGAAGTGTCACGAATAAAAATATCTTTGGGAAATGTGCTCTCATGTACAGTATTATTGATCACTGTTGTAACTGTTCTATTCATTTCCTTATAACTCCCACTTCGAAACACATTTTTTTTAGTCTGCTTTGTTGAAAAGTGCTCTTTGTTTAATTTAATTTCCTATCATGTCCTTGAGTGAGGCACAGTGCTTATCTAACACAACCAAGCAGTTTAATCATCTCACTTTGTTTTTAACTTTGAATCTCAGATTGAGCCACTGACCTGTCACGCTTCAAGGGCTGTGACATCAAGCATGGACGGAGCACTTTACAGCTGTAAAGAGTAACAATTCTTTTTAGCAAAAGTAGAAAGTTTCAAGAGAAATTTGAATAGATTGCTACACGGTGAAAGTAAAATGACTCAAAGATGTGCCCCCCTGCACTAAACCATTATCTGTCTGTCACACAATGTGATAAAGTGCAATACGAAGTGTACTTTAAAAGCTGTAAGCACAGTTGAGGTTATTCAAAATACTTTAAAAAGTTTTGTTAGAAATTTAAAAGTTGCTCAGATTGAATCCTTCTTTTGAGATTCCTAGCCCCAAGAATGGATGGATGGAAGAAAGAAGGGATGAATGAAGGGGCAATAGATGGAAGGAGGTGTACAAGTGCATGGATTTGGTTTTATGATGCTATAAAAGTTGCTCTTCTTTCTGGGGATACAGATCAACTGATGATGTCATCCATTGCCCTTCACACTGTACTGCATCATTTAGAGAAACAGGGTATCTCTGACTGACTAACCACTATCCTGACAAGAAGACTGTATTCCAAGTTTTTGGATTTAGATCTACAACATAACTTCTACTTATAAGTACAAGTTTTTGACAAAAAAAAGCTTCAGTCAGTGAGATTGAGTACACATCACTCATCCACTCAAACACTCAGCACATGCAGCCCTTCAGGGCTGCATGTTAAATGTGTTCCTATGTTCTCTTGTACTTGTGATTTTGTACCACTGCATGGAACTAACACAATCAAATCTGCAGATAACACAATTGTAATAGGACTGAGAACTGGAAAAAGCTGAATTTACTTATAGAAATGACGTACACAGGCTGTCAGGGTTGTATGGACAATAATCCAGCTCTACATTACTAAGACAAAAAAACTGATCTTAGATTCTAGGAAAAACGGAGCGAACACACTAAAATGGAAATCTGAAGTCACGCTTCAGATGTCCCGATATGCACATTACTGAGGAACTGTCATAGAGCATAAACATGAAAACACAAAAAGACTTTAGCTTCTGAGGAAACTAAGGAGTCAAATCCTTTCAGAACAAGATTTTGATATTCTTGTAACATTGCCTGATTGAAAATGTTCTCACTTAAAGCCTTCTGGTGAGGTGTATTTCTGTAACAAACAAAAAAGCTCTGCAGAGATTATAAAAACAACAAAATAACAAGCCAAACTTGATTACCTCAGAGGACATTTTTGAGCCCATTGTCTTGAGCCTATATCTTAGAGGACACGTTTCTTTCTGCTCACCACTTATCTCAAATATTGGCTTCTGTAATCACAAAATACACTGGAGTATGTACTGGTCCTATAGTTTATGGTTATATGCTTCATCAGTAGTGTCTTAATTTTTCTTATGAGCGTGAAATTGGAAGTGCAGTTTCCCTTTTATTCAGTTTGATTTCATTTATATAGCGCCAGTTCACAACAAAAGTATTTTGAAGACACTTTACAGAAACAAGTTGATTTCACATTAACAGTCCAAGTTTGTTGTCTGATTCAGTAAGTTATACAATGTTTCAGTAAAACTATTAACAATTCACTGGGATGGATGGATGGATGGATGGATGGATGGATGGATGGATGGATGGATGGATGGATAATTTTCTGCTATAAAACATACTCATCTTTACTTAAAACCTATAAAAAACGTTATGTTTTTAACTTTGGGTTAGGGATTTCATTAAGGATACAATGTGAACTTTCTGTAGGGAAAAGGTAAAAATTTGATGCCCATATCTTTTCATTTTTAAATATCAAAAAAGAGAAACTTGCAGCTGCAAATCCACAGAATCAAAAGAACTGGTTGTTGATTTTAGGGAAAAAAAAGGTGAAAAAAGATATTCATCACTGTCTACATGAGCAGAGCAGATGAATCGATATCACAGAGAAACTGTCATCGTCCTGACAAATCTCCACCCTAAAAGAGAGAGAGCTCATAAATTACTGTGCTTCCTTAAGAAATTCTCGACCTGAGTTCACAAACTTTTAGAGAGGGTCAAAACAAACCGTCTAAACTGAACTCAACTTTGTTTTGTTTTATTTATTGTCAGTCCTAAGTGAAGCATGTGGCTTAAACAGTTTTAAAACATGTATTGCTATACTTGTGTGGCCATTGTATTGGCTTCCATTGATTTTACTATACCTGACCCACACACTTTCCCTAGCCTTAAACATGAGTGACAAATGCCTGATTCTAACCTTAAAGTCACACCATACCTCTAAACGGAACTATTAGAGTGCAATCATTTGTTAAACACTGTGTGGACTGGGCAAAATGTCCACACAACTACAAATGTCCACACAATGCTGGGGGCCTGTCAAAAGTTTGTCCACACAATGATATATATATATATATATATATATATATATATATGCCACCCCCCCCCCCCCCCCCCACACACACACACACACACACACTGTCAGTCTTTGATGTGATAAAAATGTTGGAGTTTTTTGCGGTTTTCAGGCTGGAATCCCCAACTCGGACCCTGACCCTGGAGGCTCCCAGAGGTGTGGAGGTTAGTGCTGGAGTGGGAGACTTCACAGCTTCATGTAGGAAAGATCTCATCTTGCAGTCCTCAGATGGGGAGGTCAGTGTGTATTTTTATTTTATTTATGTTACTTTTGAATGTGTGAATTCGGTGATTGTTGTGTTTTTGTATGACGGCTGTACGTGGCATTGAGTTAGAAATCCATACAGAGGTGACATGATGATAATAATAGCAATGTTGATGTTGAAAATAAAAAAAGAAACGTAAAAAAAAAACTGTGAGATGTTTGTGTTGCTGAGTGTGTGGGCTTTAGGCTTTGCGGCACTCTATTGTAGAGGGCCAGCTTCATTAAAGTACCTTATTAGGCTAATGAGCGTTATCAATCCAAGCGACCTTGTCCTCCTTACTACCCCCCCTCCTCTCATCACCACTTTCTTGCTCTTCTCAATTTAGAAGAAGGGACTTCATTAAAGCTGGTTGATGAGGTTCCCTGTCAGTTGTTGCTGCCGCTGTGTGTTTGTGAGTCATTGTTAGCCTGTTATTTCACTGTCAAGCTCTTTTCATAGCAACCTGCCACATTTGGTAAGCACCAAAGCAGACTTTGCCATTATCTCTGTCCGTGTAAGTATCTGCATGCATGTGTGTGTCAGCCAGCCATATTGCTTGACTGCTGGAGCATAGTGTGTCATTAACTTAGTAATTAACAGAAGAATGACCCCCACGCTCCCCCCCACCCCCTCTAGTTCTACTCACTGTCATTGTCAGTCACACACAAACTGTCTTTTGTCACAAACATACTCTCACATTTTCATACACAGTGCTGGAGTGAGGTTAATGCAAACCTTAAAATCCATCTATCCAATGGAGTAGCAAGCTTTTCAAAAGTGTGGAGGAAGGATGCGGTTTGCTCGTCAACAATAAAAACGATGAATACTATGACAGAAGGTATAACATATAAGATATAAAAGCTTCCTATTTAAATGAGTCATACTAGAAAAGTTCATAGACCCACTCAGAACTCAGAAAATACAACAAAACTAATAGCAAGCCTTTTTAAAAACCTTAAAAGTAAAAACGCTTATTTAAAGTACCTGGAAAAGGGAGATATAAGCAATGTGAATAATCATATGCTCCCGCCTCTCCAGCCCGAGTTGACTGATAGATCTAACACACCAAGATAGGCTGGACTTAAGGCAGAACAGCCAATCATCAGCCGGTCACACTCAAAGCCAGTGCCATATTTGAGAGGGACGGGCGAGGAGGCAGCTGCAACGTGCAGACACACAGCAGTCAGAGAAATGTGGAGGAGCGACAGAAGTAAGGTGTTAAAACACCCACATCCCCCACAGGTGCGACGCCCATACATCTATCCAACCAGTGATATGCCTCTCATCTAGGTCTGAATTGTAAAGTAAACACTCTGAGCACAGATACCCAGACTTCCTATGTCCCATTTACCCTCTTCAGGTGGGGAGGCGGAGGCCTTACCAAACCATTGCTGACATATTAGACCCTGTTCAAACTTAGCATTAGCATATCTTTAGAGGTTCTGATCACACATCAACAGTGCTAAATTCATTTATGTTTTCACTCAGTATACATGGAGAACCATACATACCCAGGCCACATTCCCGGGAGATCCTGGTTCCATTCATCCATGTGTGTAGGTCAGGCATCTCCAACCCTGGTCCTCGAGAGCTACCGTCCAGAAGGTTTTAGATGTGTCCCTGCTCCAACACAGCTGAATCAATTAACTGAATTACCTCTTCAGCAAGCCATCAAGTTTAGCAAAGGCCTGCTAACGAGTCATTCATTTGATTCAGCTGTGTTGGAGCAGGGATGCATCTAAAACATTCTGGACAGTAGCTCTCGAGGACCAGGGTTGGGGATGCCTGGTGTAGGTCATATGTAAACCTACTTTTCCACACCACTTCGCTGTGCACACAAGGGCTGCAAAGCCCGCGTATAACAGCCAAGAAGCTGCAGAACCACTGAAAATGTATTCATGTCTAATAATGATGTTCAGATTGGCTCTGTGGTCACGCAGGACACATTTTACTGCTTGTATGTGTGAATACTTGTACATAGAGTTGTCCACTTGGGATCAGAATATTTTAGTAGCTCTTCAGTATAAGACCCCAATCTTTAGTGATTCAGCCCAGGTCTAAACCAGGCCAGTTTCCAGTGAGAAATGTCTAAAATACTTTTCCTAGAATACACTCAAAGGGCATCCTTACCAGCTGTCCAGAACACTTCAGATAAGCCCTGCTGATGTGAGAAGATACAACTTTGCTCTCAGCACCTTTGAAATAGCCAGGACTTTCAAACTTTCACACAGACTGAGACCAGCCACATTTCAGAAGAAGCTCCTTGTGGATGCTTGTAAAACATCAGCAGTACTGTAGGGGCTGCCCCAGTTTCTTTTTTTAGTTGTATTTAGATTTTCTGTGAAGTTGTTTAGAAGATAAAAGTTCATGATCAGGAGTTTCTTGCCTAAAACATGCATAGTTTGGTTTGATGTGACTTGTTTCATTTTGTTACTATTTCTTGAATGGACCAACATTTTTGGGGATTTCTTTGGTCATATAGTGTCCTTCACTGTGCTACTGTTTTTACATAGTCAAATAACCGCACGTGTACCCAAACACACATTTTCAGAGCAGTCATCTGTTAGAATATTTTTGCTTGTAACGTTTTTCTCTAAGTCACTTTGTTTACATTAAAAATACTCAAATATTCTATTCAGTAGTTTTCTCACAAATCAGTTTCTTTCAATACGAAGTACTTGGTGGTTTGAAGATTTATCATTGGGTCGTCTGCTCGATGTTGCCTTTATGTTCCACTGCTTTTTACACTTGTCCGACTCTTCAACTTCTCTCTTTCATAATCATCCTCTCCCCTCTTCTCTCTTTATAGCCCTTTTTTTGCCTTCTACATCCTCTCCTCCTTTTCCTCCTTCACTCCTTGTCAGCCTTTCAGTCCTTCATCTCTCTATAACCCAGCTTTATCTAATTAACTTTCCACTGCCAGGGTTATACATCACTGTAGCTCTCATTTTGCAAGGAGAGGGTAGGGGGATTATACTTTTTCTGCTTTTTTTTTGGCCTTTCCTCTTTCGCTCTGTTTTTGTGCACTCTGTCTCGCTGGTCTTTGTTCATCCATTATCTTTCTCTGTTTCTGTCTTTCTCTCTTTGTCATCTGTGCATAAATGGACGGCTTCTTATTAATGAGAAACATTAGCATGAAGCACAACGGAACAGGTTGTGATGTGGCCCTTTAGCAGTGCTCAGCAAATTAAGGTACTATGATGCACAGCTTCTCAACCTCTGCAACCTTTATTATACCAACAGCAAAGAAACCGGAAGAAAGCTTTCTGTTTACTAACATACAGCTACATACATGCTAGAGAAGCACTAGTGGGATGCAGAAGGTTCAGATTACTCAGTATAGTTTAGTGACCAGCAAAATCGAATTTAAAAGATAACTTCTGAATAATCTTTTTTGTTTGTGTTTCAAGGAAAGGTTGAGAGCACACTAGCTGCAACATTCCTTGTGTTACAATTAAACAAATAAAGAAGACACATTTCAATTATATTAAACAGTTTGTCATATAATGATGAGTGGCTCACTGAGACAGAAAACTTGTGCATGATTTGTTCTACGTGGTAAATTTAATGCATGGGAACAAAAATGTTATTTTTGCACTCACTAGGCATCCTAAAATAGGAAAAAGTTAAAAGATTGCCAACCAAATAATATTTACATTTGTGCAACTACCTCATTTAACTTAGTGTTAAAACATATTTAATATATTTCTGTGACACCAGAAAGAGAAACAAAAATATATTTAAGTACCAAGTGACATAAAGGAAGACACTAAGTTAGGTTGACCCACACAGAGCAGCACTGCAGGGTGACAAACTTGTAACAATGTTGCCTTGTAGCATGAATGCTCTGGGTTTGAAACCAGGCCAGGGTCTCTCTGCTTGAGTTTGCATGTTCTCTCGATGCACTTTCCTCCCAGGTTAACGGGCAACGCTAAATTGGTCCTAGATGTTATTGTATGTGTGAATGACTATCCGTCTCTATGTGACCCTGTGATACGCGGCTGATAGCCGCCATTAAAGTCAATAAGATAATTTCCACTAAGCGCGAAGCAGAGCGCATGAGACGCATGAGACGTAATGAGAGTATTATGCGGCAGTTCTATTTTTACGTGGTACGCTTCTAATACACGTCAAGTTCAGCAGTTTAGTTTGGACCAGACAGGAAGTAAGGGATTCGTACCCGGAAGTTTCAAAATAAAAGGACACATGCGGATTTCCGTTTGCGAGACTACGAGAAAGTATAGTACCTATGACGGGTTTGAAGTCCGTAGGTTGTGTGGAAATAAGCCACATACCTTCTGGATACACGTTGTTGTCTTTCTTCCTGATTGTTGTTGTGTGTATTGATGAAATCACATGCTATTCTCATGAGATTTCGTGATCTTCCATGACCAGCTGGATGTGACGCTACGGGAGAGATTTACGCTTGTGAAGTGCTCCCGGTAGGAAAGGACACGCTGCTGACTGCGCAAGCAAAACGTTGCGCTCTGCCGACGCGTCCAGTGGAAAGAAGGGGTTTGACTTAAAGTGTAAAGACACTCTGGGAAAAGCAAAGAGACACCATGAGACTTCCACCAGGAGCCTTAACTTACAGCTGGTTCAACAGACAGAACAGAACCAGCCTGATAGTGACGCATCAATGTTGAACTCTTTTACAACTAAGTTATTTCTTGTCACATGCCTGAGGCTTGTGCTGCATCTGCTCTTAATATCATACTATTTTTTAAACCGTTTTATAGCAGTAGTGCCCAATGATGCAATGTCTCAAAATGTTTCTTCTTCATAAAGTCGATTTTAAAATGGCCCATTTACAGAAAATGTGTAGAAAACATCTGCCACATAGGTGACATCATTCAGGTTACATCAATCTGTCTGACAATCAGAATAATCTGTAAAATAATATTTAATTTAATTGTGACATTTTAATACACAATTCAGACATTTTTTCTTTGCTTTATGTAACACTTATTTAGACAAATTGTTTTTTTTTTGTTTTTTTTTTTGTATAACGTGTCCATGTATTTTTCTAAATCAGCCACCTCTCTGACAATTAATGTCTAAAGTTTTGAGTTTTAAAAGTACCTATTGATTAAAAAATGATTTAGCAAAACAACTTGGCAATAATGTGTAGTTTGATGCAGCATTGTCCAAAGTGCTTTTTCATATCATCAATATCAAATACTGTAGAATACATAGAAAGATTACTGCACTGTCTGTAAAAAGGTCCATTTGTCAAATCTGGTTTAAGTGCGAATGATACACCTGCAATATTTACCCCAAAAATCACCTTGTCCAAATAATATTCCTTTTCATCTGTACTCATACACACGTTGCACAATTGCTGACACCATCAACTGAACAGAGGAGAGCGGATGAAGGTAGGATAGGAGGAGGATCAGATTAGTGGGAGGTGGTGAAGGATGGCAGAAAATAGATGTTTCTGTCGATTTTGCAGAAGAAAATAAAGGCATGCAGGACAGCAAAGCTTAAAGCTAAATCAATGTTGTCAGCAGCTGGCACTTAAGAAGGGGCCATTAAAGTTTAAAAAGTTTGGAAAGCGGCAGAGGAATTAGGCCCAAATGGGTTAGAGGTAGGGTAGCACTGGCTTCCATTAAAATCAAAGCCAACGAGAGCTGACAGATCCTCTCAATCCTTTTTTTCATTATTATCTACTACCTTTCTCTCTCTCTCCTCACCTCTTATCACTTTATATTCTACAATCACCTTCTTTCTGGGTGATTTTCATTCATGTTTATTTTTATCTCTTTTATGACCCAGAAATTACTCTCTCTTTAACATTGAGAAAGTCTCCATTTTATCACAGATGGCATAAGTAGCATCAGATCTCCTGTGGGACTTTTGGGTGAAACCACATGTTTAACTTGTGTAAAATGTTCTTTTCCCCCTTTCTAAAAAAAATCCTATTGATCAGTAACACTGATTTTGAGGAAGACTTTGGGGTCAAAGCATCAGCAAAATTAAATTAAGTGGGATAAAAGGAGTTTTTTTGGAAGAAAAAAGGCAAAATTAAATCTTTCTTATTCCTATTTCTACAGGCAGTAAAATTATAGTTTTTCAAATTTGGGGATGATCCATGTAACGCACCAACAATAAAAGGGTTTGCACCCCATAAAAGAAGAAACATGTTTATTTGTAGTTTTATTGCTGGCTATAATACCAGCAGGAAAAACAAGCATCATGTGATTTTAAATAGATTTTTCTATCAGTTCAGTATTCCAATTTTCCTATTTTTACACACTTTCCTTTACTTTTTGTGTGATTACAAAGTCTTCCTGTGATAATAGTAGCATGATGACAGAACAAATTAAGTTTTCTAGTCGGGGAGAACCTATTGAGTGTGAGGGCAGCATTTCAGTACCTATAAACAGAAGCTACTTCAGTGGGTGGTTTAGCTACAAGAGGACAGACTCAACCAAAGCACACCAATTTGTAAAATGTGTGAGAAAACTGTTACTGCTGAAGGTAAAAGCAAAACTGTCTCACATTTTAAAACAAAAACCACAAAGCACAATAAAGTAGTAAAAGCTGCTTTATGTGCAGTTCAAAGTCGAACAAATAGTTTGACAAGACATGATGAGATTTGTTAATTCTAAATGATAGATAACCTAAAATTATTGCTGCTGTTGCAAATTGGGGCCAAAGTTATACATTTTATCAAGTTAGTTTTGCCGCTCTTTGTTTACATTTGTATTGAACATATTAGGTGACAATATTGAGACGAGATACTTATACATTACTTTAATAAATATTGAACTCCTGTTTTAGCAAGTTAAGTGATGATGTTACTAAAGATTTCTGGGGAAAACCGCTAAATGATTTCAGTGCATTGAGGTATGTGACATCTAAGCTGCTGTTGCAGTGTTTCTGTAACCATCTACTTGCCCTTATTTTTTATTTTAGTTGTTTCCACCAGGTAAAAGTAAGTAAATCCATTAACAGTTGAACAGTCTTTTCATCTGTTGGGTTGTGTGATTTTATTTTTATCCTTCCATTTTCAAAAGGCATTTCAAATGTTGTCATATTTACTCCCTCTAAACTATATTTAAATTTATTTTTTCTACCTTATGAATTGAAATCGTTTTGTTGTTTAGGTGTTTGCATGGTTTTGCAAACCAAAGCACAATCCAACAAGATGTCATCTTGCTAAGTTTTAAAGAGCAGTTTTTCAGCTTCTGAGCACAAGGTATTTTTGCAGATTTGAGAATGTAAAAAAAATACATGTTTGAGTTTTCAAATAGGTTTTAAAAACTCATGATTTCAAAGTCATGTGTTTTCTAGTTAATTTAAAGGAAGCTGTCAGATCAAACTCTGCATGTTTGTTGTTCTGGGTTGTAATTTTTAGAGACTAATCAACTGTTTTCTTCAGAGTTAATTTTAGATCTTGATTCATATCTAACAATAAAATAAAGGCTGTTTTGTTAAATCAGTAAATACCAATTATTAAGCTTATTATTATGCTGTATATTATATTATATTACTGCATCCTCAATCCTGTGAATCTTGATTCATAAATAGTATTTTTTTAAGTGAACTGTTGGTTAACAATTGATTCAGTACAGCAGGTTTGGGTGAAAGCAGTAATCATGTTTAAAAAGTAAGGACAGGCCTAAAACTAGGTATCAATTATTATAAAAATAATTATCAAACATAATGTGCAAAAAGTCCTTTAATATTACATTTGCACCTATAGCACTCTTGAAATATATTCAGTATGAAATTGCCTCACTATGGGGCACCAGCAGTAGTGAATTTAAATAAGATTAATTATAGAAAGTTTTCACAAAGTTCAGCCATATTTGAGTTCTGTTATTTGTTGACAGAATCCTGGGGTTTGTTAAAATGTCATAGCCGGGAGGTGTTACAGCTGGTATACTGGGACTAGTTTTTGTCCTCACTGCTTGTTGTTTTACCTGCAGATATAAGGAAAAAGTGGCGAGTAAATTAGAATGCTGGCAGGAGGCAACTCCCTGGCGTACATGCCCATGTTAATATACAAACTCCCATATACAGTTTTCACAAATCTCACAAAGCTGTCTGTCCAAATCTCACTCTAAAATAAATGGATACAACTGAGAGGAAACTCACCTCCCCACACACTAACCAAAAAAAAAAAAACCCTGACATGTAGAAATGCTCAGAAATAAATCATGTATATACAAATACACACATTTGTATTGTGAACTCCCACTTCTGCAGCTTTTCCTTCTCTTTTATTCAGAGGATTTCGGTTTACCTTCAAAGCTAGCTGCCATCACCCAGATTCCTTTTTACAACTTTCAAATATCTCCACCTATGTGTCTGCACTTCTGAACGATAACAGATGAGCAGATTTCTGTCAATAGCTGGAAGATGTTGATCCTTTTTGAAAAGGTGGGATTCATATCAGAGGGATTATTAACTTCTACTTCACACTCCCTCCGGTAATTGTTATAGATTCATGTTTGTTGTTTATTGTTCTGTTACTCGTGTGTGTGAGATTTTTCCGTTTTTAGTGTGAGTTCAGTTTGTCATTTCGTATCTAAATAATTTGTATTACTGGGGTTGTTGTGTTTACTCATGCATGTGTGTGTACTGTACGTTTGTGAGGACTCGGTACAGTAGATGAGTCCAGAGTTGTTTCATTTTTTTTGTCAAAGTCCGTCTTTACCTGGGTTGCTAAACTCTCTCTTCAGCCTCTGTCATTTGGTCCATTGTCAACTCCCATTCCAGCATCTGTCCATTCTACAAGCCTAATGGTGTGTGTAATACACTCAGATAGCTTCACCGCCACCCACCCATTTGAGTTGTTGGAGTGTGTGTGTTCCATCTCTGAGTGTGGGGGAACCAAAAAGGAAAGGAAAAGGAAATATTGGGGGGGAGGTTAAGAATAGCTAGACAGTCATGATGGCTGAAATGTGGGCAGAATTGTGAATGTTTGTTTGTGTCGGCTAAAATACTTCTGCTATTGTCCTTTCGACCTCCATTTGACGTCTGTCTTTCCACTCAGTTCCTTTTAACCCTTGTTAAAAATGTTAAAGTCAAGACTCTCTAGTTTGTTTCACTATCAGTTTTCTTAAAATAAGTTAGTAGATTTTGATAGAAGAAAATAAATGAAATATTTCCTCCTGTTCTCATGTCTACATTTTAGCAGGAAGTAAATCAACATGTTAGCTCACAAACATCTAAAACTCTGAGTTGTATATATTATATCAAAATTAGAATAAGGAGCATTTATCTTTTCATGCTAAAACACTGTGTGCTGTTTCAACACACTTTTTTAAATAAAAAAGCCTATGCATGACAACCATGTATCTACTTTTTCATTTTCACTTGCTATTAAAAATTCAATTAAAAGTTCCAACCAATATGTCAACACCCTCTCCATTTGATCTCAGAGCAAAGATCAGAGAACCAAAGTTCTGCTAATGGACAGAACATACCCTTATACATGAAAACAGAATAGAATGTAACATGTGATAATAGATGGGTGTGACTGGTTTGCACCAATTTTTATAACAACAAAGCAAAAAATACCCTATAATGGACTGGCAATGGTGTAATCCTGCTTCTTGCCCAATGACCGTGATGGGCATCAGCTTCCTGTAACACTGAACAAGAACAAGTGGGTTTAAAACAAGTCTGTATAGCTACAACTTGGTTAGAAATTCAACACATTACAAAGAGCCTTTTTTGTGATGTCAAACTATAAGAGACTTTGTTTTTGTTGTTATTGTGTATTTTTTTTCTACTTGCCCACATCATTTGCTTTGCCCTCATCTTACTTCCAAGTCCTTTTGCTTTTATACCAGAACATTCTTGTACTCATAATGTTGCCTTCCCTACTATTCTGACAACTCACCCATCTCCCTCTTTTGCATTTCTTGGCTCTGCCAAAGGAAATCATCCATGAAAAATGTTTTGACCCTTAATAATTGCTACTCCCAGCATGTTTCCCATTTCCACATTGCCAGAAGGCACACGCTTGCTAAACTGGTGTTAGAAAAAGATGGATTCAGACACATAAACTCGTGCTTTATGCCCATTCCCAGGCAAACACACAGGCCTGAGCATTTATGATTTCATATAAGGAGCATATACAAAACAGTCAGCTTCAGCGAACTAGTATTTATTAAATGCCAGTTTCTGAGATGTTGCATGTCTAAAGAAACCAAAGAGTTGCATTTAATCTTTTGTGAGAATATCAAAGATTCTAAATTTCACATCTTTTAAATCTTTAATGATTTTATATTGATAAATCAAATGTTCTGTTTTTAGGATATATGTTTACTTTGAAAAAATAGTCTTCCTGATTTTATGTATTTTTAATTTGCCCAGAACCTCTGGATGATGGAGGAAGGTTCCAAAGCTCAGTTTCAACTCTTCAGTACATTTCGATTCATTCTTTTTGAAGTTATAAATCACTACATGAAAGATTTTACCTGGCATATTTAATTTAGACAAAATGAAAATACAAAGACAAAAGCAAAGGTTTTATTAGTTTTAATACCTATATTTTACAGTTTGTCTTGAGAGTTTTTCGTATTGTTCTTCACTTTTCAAAAATTCTCATTTATGAGATTTTATGATTCTTAATCTACATTGTTTAAGAAAAAGTACTGAAAACAAATCAGATATCAAGTAGAAAATAATCCAGCTGGATATCAATACTGATATGGAATGAATATTGTGTTAGAAACAAAAAGATGCCTCCTTTGATGAAAATGAAAAATTTCAACTTACAGAGGACCTAATTTGAAGTAATGAAGGAATTCAAACTATAAAACTGAAGCAGCAGGCTGGTCCAGTTGGCTAAAATATCATTACAGCAACTCTAAAAGGGTGTTCAGTAATTTGTTTGGCCCCACATGCTTGTATGCTGTCTGACAACTTTGGGGCTCCTTATGAGATGACGGAATGTGTCCTGGAGTAGCTCCTCCCAGATCTTTACCAGGGCATCACTGAGCTTCTGAACAGTCTGAGGTGCAACGTGATGACTTTGGATGGACCTAAACATAATGTCTGAGATATGTTTTATTGGATTTAGGTCAGGCAAGCAGGAAGGCCAGTCAGTTGTATGTTCATGTATTCTCCAGGAACTGCCTGCATATTCTTGCCACATGAAGCCAGTTATTATCCTGCACCAGGAGAAACCCAGGACTCACTGCACCAGGAAAGGGTCTAACAAGGGGTCTGAGGATTCGGCCTGATTCACAGTGACTGACAGGGGGCCTTAGTTTATCCTGTACAGGTTTGTGTCCCTTCATGGATCTGCCTCCCCAGACCAACACTGATCCACCAAACCAAATGCTCAATGTTGCAGGCAGCATGATTCTTCTTTCACATCTGTCCCTTGACCTCAGAGTAACCTGCTCCCATCCGTAAAATCTGCTGTAACAGTGAAAGTCTTAAAGTTCTGAGTAGTCCTTGAAGGCAACACTTTGTGCTGCCTCAAATTACCTATATCGTTTTCACCTGTAAGTAAGATTTTATTTATAAAGAACATTTCACAAACTGTTTTACAGTGGTAAAAATAAAACAAAATAGAATAAAAACAACATAAAGAACACAATATTTAAAGAGCAATAAAAACAACAGGACAACAAACTGAAAAGTAGAAAAGTACTCAGCGAGCGCAGACATATTGTAGAAAGCACTATGTCCGTATCCTTAAAAAAACTCCTGGATCCAGACAATAACCCAGATCACCCCCAAAATCTAATCAATTCTTCCTTGGGTCATTTCTGACCTTTCCTGAAAATTTCAGCAAAATCCATCCATTAGTTATTGAGTTATCCTGCTAACAGACAGACAAACAGACAGACCCTGATGAAAACGTTACCTCCTTGGCGGAGGTAATGATGATGACGACTATCTATCTTGGTGGAGTTCAACTGTCTGTGCAACATCTGAAGGGTCCAGGTATCACCTCATGCTACCAGTATATTTACCCAGGTCAAATGCAAAATTACAGAAATACAGTGAAAAAAATATGAGGGAAAAAATGTCTGTTGTTGCCTCCTGTGTAGTCCTTCCTGTTTTAGAGGTCATCTCATTGTCGTCCCTTTGGTGCATCTTTGTTTTTTTATTTCAATAACACTTAAACAGGTAAATAGATCTGACATATCAATAGATCGGTATTCCAGAAATTTAACTGACTCTATGCCATAAGTTGATTAAGAAGTGCTCCTTTGATATTTGTGCTGTATATAAGGCTATACACTTTGATGTGGTGGTCAGTGTCCATAAACTGCTTCCAAAGTGCTTCTTCACTTTATTTCACACTGTCTAATATCTGCATGAACAGGTCTGAAAAATATAATGCCTGATTCTGCTGTAAAATTATGTGGTGCCCTTTTCTTCTAACTGTTAAACCTCACTGAACTGCCGCTCTGAACAGAAGCAGTCCTAAATCATTTCCTCTCCACTGAGCAACTTATTCAAGATTGTGTGTTCATATTTTTTATGCAGATGACACTCAGCTATTCTTACCAGAATAATTTCCCCTCAGTTCTTCAAAATTCACAACTTCATTTTTTAGATTTAGTATTGAATGACTGCAAAGTTATTGAAATTCATTGAGAACTCAGACCCCCTTGTTTCTATGAGTCCTGTTGGTTGGAGTAATATTTTATTCTTTTTTTTAAATTCAGTTATAAAGCTCAAGTCCAAGGAGAATGGTCAGAACTTTTTCTTCTGTTTATTACCAACTCCGAATTAGATATTTTCCTTAATTGCTAATTAGTGTAAAATTATGCATATTGTCTCACTTTGAGTTTTGTGATGCATCATACTTTGATATTAATTAGGAGTTCTTAGCTGGTTCAGCTGCTTGATACTCAACTGCAAGTTACATATATCTTTTAGTCCTTACACTGGATCTGTCAGATTTTGTATTGGTTCAAACATGTTGCTTCATATCCTTATTCTTTAAAAATACTTTGCACTTAAATAAATCCAGACTTATAGCATGGTATACTCCCAACCATTGTAATACTGAAATCAACAAATGGTACCCAGCTAACTTTTCTCAGATCAGTTATTTTTATATTACTATGTCCTTCAGAATACACACACTTGTTCCCAGACTGTCACATATAGATGACAACAGGCTGACCTAATACTTACAGGCACTTTCATTCTGTATGAATGCCAACCTTAATCCAATTTGAGGCAACAACAAATGACTTCCACTCCATTCATCCTTCAATTTTTTCCTACAAATCTGTTTGTTCCTCATCCTTTCTATATTATCTATGTTGCCTGCTACAACATCTATACATTTCTGTGTAGCTGTCCTCTCTTTTTATTATCTCCTCCATCTTTTTTCCTTTCACGTTCTTTTGGTTTGTCACTAGAGTTTTCTGGTTGCAACTTTCTTGTAATTTCCTTAGACAGTCACACTAATTTCCATTTGAGTCGCATCCCACTGCCATGCTCTAGATTACTTTAGGCTTTCATCTTCATAGGAAACAGGTTGTTTGAATTAGATTTAAGTTATATTGCCAAATGTGAATGAGTCCTTTGTCCCTATAAGGTTATTACTGAGCTGCGGCGGCTTTTATTGGGGAGATAAAGGAAAGATGGCAGGAATACACCAGAGACCTGTTGAAAAGCATACTGTGACATTTTGAGACCTTCATGTGGTATTTTTCTTTACTTAGCACACGGGGAGAAGTTTACACCTGTGTTTTTCATTAGGTCTTAAATTGTGTTTTTATTGTCACAGTCTCATTAAACCAGTGAGCATGACAGTCTAATTGGATGAATGTACACAGCTGTATCTAAAAAACAGCTTTGCCCCCTTTTTCTACTTCTTGTCCTTAAACATGTTTTTTTTTTTAATCTTCATGGTATTTCTAAAAATATATAGATTCCATCAGCTCTAATTAGCAAAGGGATAAACAATAGGATCACAACAATATCTGTGGCACAATCTTACCAGCTCAGTTTAAAAATCTTTCCATTATTTTTGTGAGGCCATTTTAATTTTAGCACCAGACATTCATTTACTTTTAGTGTCAGTGTAATGTCCTGTTGCCATGATTACAGCCGCCTGTCTTATCCATAACATTAGTGTAGAAAAACAGTTTAACAGGCTAATACTTTTCTACCTGCCATTTCAACAGAGAACAAACGGAACCAATTACCCCCAACTTCTTCCAAACACATCTTTTAAAAATTTAATGAATAATTAAAACTACCCAAGGCCACTAAATGCCTGTATTAATTAAGAAACAAGATTCCCACTTGGCCTGAAGCCAACAAATAATTAGGTAAAATGACTCCAGAGACAAGACTGATTTGTATTTGTGTGTGTAGTATTTTTTATATTATATACTGTATATGCACAAAAATACTATCATAAAGGATCTGAAACAAGTATATATGTAATATAAAAGGCTTTTACATCATAGTCACTGAAATTTCCTGACAAGTTTTGTAGTTAAACATAAGAAATGCAGAGTGGGGGGTATTGTGATTTAATTCTCTCCCAGAGAATTTGATTTTAAACTTTGTGCAGTGGATCTTTAGTCTTCCACGGTCTTCTTGTCTTTGTCTTATCACAATTAGACATCTTTAAATTAAGCCTATCTAGTTGCTGATTGATCAGATTCAATCTTATAATAGTAGGCTGGACCTTTGGTGCTGGTTTCCTAAAGACTCAAACTCAAGAAGAAAAACATCTTGAAGGACTTTAATCAATTCACAGTAAGACAACAATAAAAAACAGATTTTTCAGGCTGATTGTATCTGCCAAAGCCATAAAACTAAAATGATGGAACAGATGAATAGTAAAACACGTCAACAATTTAAAAACTTTACGAAAATAAAATAAACATCTACTCATTATAATTAATGACGGCCAGAATAATGAGGGGACGATACTGCATCTATCTAAACAAGCTACATTTGAGGTGAGACAAATATAAAATAGCAGTTCCTCACAACACTGTCTCATAACCTTTTGAAGAAAATAAAAATAGAAGAGAAGTTACAGCCTTCAGTGATACATATCTGCAGTAATTAATTTTTCTTTCTGAGTCTGTGAAGTTCTTCATGTAAATTGCAATCTCACAGGAAGATAAAACAGGAGCAAGTAAACACAATTTGACTTCCTCACAAATGTATGATTTTGTTGATAATGTTACAGCTTCAATGTACTTTACAATGTTTAATTCAGGCTGATTTAAGGGCTGTGTGTAAAAAGGCTCCAAGGAAGCTGGAAAGAAAAGGGAAATCCATTAAGTTGGAACAATTTTGCATGAGCTGGTGAGATAGTTTTAGATTTGCTGAGGGCACTCCTGTATGTAAACAGACTGAGTGT
>SSNP01000012.1:2329260-2595524 GCA_006937955.1 Pachypanchax playfairii
TATTAACCCTAAAATAGGAGAAGAAGAACAACCCCATGTTCTAGTTCCAGTTCCTGCCAATATCCTGGAACATCGCACAGCTATTGAGAAAGAGTGGACCAACAACTCTATGCGAAAGAGAGAGTGTTGCACTACATGAGGCAAATAGTGGTCATGGTTTACTGAGTCCCCAGTCCCCAGTCCCCAGTCCCCAGTCCCCAGTCCCCAGTCCCCAGTCCCCACCCCCCATAAAATAAAACTGAACATTGCAGATTGGCCTTTTATTGTGGCCAGTCCAAGGCACACCTGTGCAATAATCATGTCGTCTAATCAGCATCTTGATATGACACACCTGTGAGGACTCTCGCCTCAAAGGAGGATTGCTCACTATTGCAGATTTAGACAGATTTGTGAACATTATTTGAGACAGATGGTTATTTTGTGTATGTGGAAAGTGTTTGAGATCTTTTGTTTTTGTTCCCATTTTCTATGAGATGAACTCAAAATGTTGCATTTTTATTTTCGTTCAGTGCAGTACTTTGGTAAAACTCATGAAAAGTCTGACCTCAGTAGAGCCTTGTATCCATTTAACTCTTGACTTCAGGATTTTTTAAGAATAAACTTGTTTCAGTTGAAGAAAATCTGTCCTGTCCTTCCCACTATTGTCTCTGATTTGTTATGCAATAAAACAGAATTAGACATAACTCCAGGCCTCTAGAGCCACTGCCCTGCAATGTCGTTGCTTCTACACACCTGATTCAAATCATCATCAAGTCAACAAGTCCTGCACAAGCCTATTAATGATCTGTTCATCTAAATGAGGTGTGTTAAAACAGGGAAACATCTAAAACACAAACCTTAAAAGCTAGCTCTAAATTCAGAGGTTCCTCTTTACTCAAAACATAATGATCAGGTGAACGCTTTATCAAGCTGATTTGAATTGTCATTTTCTAAAATATCTTCCTAATATAAGGTATAAAATTGGCTTCTTGCATTAATTAATTTTATACAAGTAGATGGTCCTTCATTGTGGTGCAACAAACTTACAATTCTTATTGTCATAAGCACGTGAACACAAGTTTCCATATCTGCCTTCCTCACCTATAAATGCAAACTGAGTGTATCCTCAAAGCATTCTGAGGGAGTTTACATACAGTATGTCCACTTAAGATAAGACTGTCTATCTCACACTTACTATTACTAGAATGGAAAGTGCATAAAAACTACAGGAAAAAGTCTTGCAGACAAATTCTTTATGCTTTTTTGTACAGTCTTATCTGAACAGATTCAATAAGATTTGAAACAACCTTTGGTTATATTCTTCTCTTACACAGTTCATGTCTTGATAAGTATATTCTACCAGTCTAAATGTGATTTGATTTGGTGAGTTGCTGACCTGGTCAGAGATGTCAGCTAATGTGGAATCATTAGTTACACTAATCAATTGCAAACTGTTAAGATAAATCTGAGGGGAGCAGATACCTTATCGTCTTTTTTCATTTTACCCATTTTCAGCCGACTGTTTGATTTGACATTTGCTCACTTTCATGCTTCTCACATCAGATCTTCCCCTCCTGCTTTTCTTCTTCTTGGCTCTTTGTACTCAAAGCTATTTTCCTCATGCATGTTTAGTTCCCCGGTCTTTTAAATTGAAGAATATGAATACTGGGGATATAAATGATAACTGTTCAGCCTTGGGCATGAGAGAAAATGTGTGAGAATAAAAAAGAGAGATGGAAGTTCTTACACCAAAGAGTAAAAAAGTGCATGAAGCAGTAAATAGAAACCTAGATTAAGCAATGAATTCCACCCAATTTGCATCAATTTAAAGGCAAAGAAAATTAAGGAGTTGGGAGGCATTGAGGTAAGGAAATGTGTACTATTTAAAAATAAAAAAAACATGCAAATAATTATTTTTTTAAAGCTAGCTGTGCCCTAAACCCAATTCATGTCAAGGATCTGTTTATTATTTAAATACCAGGCTTTCTTTCATGTTTAAAGATATTTTGCTGTTTTTACAACTCTCATCCAAAAACACATTTTAAGCTGAGATTTTTAAAACATGTGTTTTTGGTGTACCAGAAACAGCTTTCCAAAAACATTAAAATAGCTGTTTATTTTACACACACACGTACACACGTTTACATCATGCCCTCCTGTTGTGTATACACTAACTCTTACACACAACAAAACAAATTGTGGACAAGTGATACCATAATTTCTTCACTTCTGTGAATGTTTGCATATTTGTTCTACTGGATTGTTTTAGTGCTTTTTTTCTCTTTCAGACTTTTCTTTATTTTTGTCTTCACCCTGCTTTCCTTCGTCATTCACTCCTACTTCCCCCATCATCAAAGACCCTCTAAATAAAAAGTTTCCTTTTTTCTCCATAGATTTTTCTACAGGACAACCCATCCTCCATAGAGTGTAGTTACTGCCTTCAGCAATGTGTTCGCTCTTCTTTTGTATCAAGAACCAGATTTTTTTTCCCATATTTTCTTAAATCATATCTTCCCTTCTTTTTGTTTTTATGTTATTTTAGGCATCAGAACAGTCCATGTGAGCTCAGCCCCCCCTACAGCTGCTTCGTCAGCATATGTATCCATTTTCAAGTTGAATAAAACATGTCTGTTTGATCTCTGTTTTGTTTTCACAGATCTTTCTAGATGCCAACACCATCAAGCTGGGAAACATTCCCCTCGGTAGCGCTGTAGACCCACTGGAAGGAGCGCCGGCAGGCACCACCTACACCAAACAGACTGTGTATGAGCTGTGTGCCTGCGCTAATGGCAAGCTCTACCTCTCCCCAGCTGAGAAAGGCTCCACCTGCCAAACCACTAGTAACTTTTGTCTCTGGAGCTGAAAATGAGAGGCTTACAAATGAACAGGACAGACAAACTAAAGAGTTTGAAGCTAATGCTAGCCAACAGACTACAGAATAAACATTACATGCGTTGGGTAGAAGCTGATGTCAGATAAAAGGGAGACTCAACATGGACTAACGCATGAAATGTCATGGATTACAGCTCCACAGGAAGCTAATGGTTGCTAAGAGACTGATTCAACAAGGACTGTGGCTCGGTGTGAAGCTAATGTAAGCTAAAGGACTAAATCAACATGGACTACAGCCTGTACAAGGCCATTGTCAGCACTCCAACCAAATTAATAAGGATCGATCAATGGCCAATGCTTGTAACAAGGATGGATGACTTGACACAAAAGGTGGTTTTATACTAAAACAACTCATGGACACAAATGGGCAGTTTTTTCCTGGGGCCTTGTTGGTTGTCTGTTCTACCTGAACAGAGCTTGAAAGTCTCAGAGATTACTCTTGGGATTTGTTTTGTGTTCAGTGTTTGATCAAAATATTTCTAAAAAAACAAGCTCTTGTTTTATGATAGGATGAATAAAAATTCTGGACTGCAATTCCACCAAGGAAATAACAGTTGGCTGTGGCGACAGGTAAGAGAAAATAAGTAGGTTTAGCTCGATGGGCTAGTAACTAAATCAGACAATGGTTTTTGTCTTGTGGGGAGCTGAGGTTTCCCAACAGACCAATCTATACCAGAAAGGCCTTCCCCCTCTTCCCTTTTAATCTTTCAACCCAATATTGTTATGTAATCCCTCTGAATTACACTGAACTTGATGGTGTCCTCCAAACCCCAGTTTTCTATAGAATAACTAATCCAAATAGTTGTGCTTCGACATGATATTCACCAACCCCACCCACCCCATACACACACACATACACATTTTCATATTCACTAGTATACAATTTAGTTATTTTATCATATTTTTCCCCTCTTCACTGTTTCAATAGTCCTTAATATCTCTACACTTTGCTTTTGGTCCATTGTATTTTTTCTCCAAGTTATCATCTTCTCTCTATCAATAGTTTCACTTGGTTGGTTTTAAAATGTTCTTAAGCATCAACCCTTACTAAAGTAAAGAAAACCAGAAGGGAAAACATTGTCAGCTTTGCAACTGAATTGGTTTTACTGTTGTAAACATTGCAGGTGTTTCTCTCTCCCAAGTCATGCTCTTAGTTTAAATATTCAGCATCTTCATTTGGATATGTACTGCCTTGTTATCTGCTAAAAGCAAATTAATTAAAAAAAGAAAATTAATTTAAAAAAGAACATTAATTATAAATCTAATTCCAAATTAAAGGTTTGATTGAGGTTTTAAAAGATAAATTTTTGCTATCTTGCCCAAATTCATTAATTCATTCCACGACAGGTCAGCTTTACTTGTTTCAACAAGCAGTAAATATGTTTCGTTTCTGCAATATATTCTTTGAAAGACCTTTTGCTCCTATTATCAGAATTTTTGTCCTCATTCTTGAGCATTATTGTTGTTTTGTGCTCAATTTCCACTTTAGTATTTCCTTAGCTTTCCTTTCTCTGAAGTAAATTTACCTTTTGACCTTCCTCACTTACCTTCCTTTTTCCCTTCTTCTTTTTCCATCACCTAAAAGTTATTTTACTTTATCTCATCTTTCATCTTTTACCCATCAATCACTAAATGGCATATCCTAATGTTATTTCCACATCCTATTTGTTATATCCTCCTGCTTTACTCCCCTCTTGGCATCCCACGCTTCAGTATCAGGAAATCTATTCTTCTATTCTCACACCACAATCTTTTTTCAAAAAGCAGCAGACGCATAACAAGAGACATTAAGAAGCTAAAACGTTATTTTAACATCCAGGGTCAGTGTAAATGACCTCCAGCTGGCTAACCTTGAACTAAGTCTCTGCTACAGAGCTAAACATAGCAGTAAATAAACATATTTGTGTGGTAAAAAAAACTCTTTCAAAGATTGTGGATGGATTTTGGTTGTTTGTGTGTTGAATAAGGCCCTGAGGCATTCGTTCTTTTAAAACAAAGTTATCCACAGGTGCCTTTGCTGCTGTTGGTAAAAGCACATCAAACTGTAAGATTCACACTACCCACAGTGGACCATCTGCAAGTGTCTCTGAACTATTATCAGTCTACCTACCTATTTGGTTTTCCTTCTAATTTATGATTCCCTTAAACCCTCAGTTTGAAGAACTCTCAGAATATCCAACTGAAAAAGAAAAATTCAGTCCTGGTTTAAAAGTTTGATTTTCATTTTTTCAGTGTGTTCCCTTATGGTTTTATTCTTGATAATTAAAAAAGCACAAATAATGCCATGTATATAACAATACCAATACAATACAAAATAAAACAATATTGTTTTTAAAGAGAGGCTCTGGTTCTGTTGTAATTGTGTTATTATACTTATGTGGTTTTAAATCAATTTTTAAAAGGTTTGAGGTGAATTAATTGCATTTATTGTTCAGTTGATGGTCATGCATCTCAGTATTTTTTAAGAGGTGTGTTTCATTATTTTAGGTTCTCATAATAATTTTAAAATCTAAAATATTTGCACAATTTATTTGGTTTTGTGCATTTAAAATACAAATGCAAGCTATTTAATTGTTGTTGCATCGGTTACCCCCACACATGCAAAAGCACCATATTGAAACAAGTTAAAGGTACAATAAGAATTTTACAGTGAAACAATCACACAACAGTCTAATGTCCCAATGAAGTTGAAAGTAAAGTTACGGCTGGGTGGTCGCTAGTTTCTGTCACTTTAAAAACACTGGTCAGAGATGCAATCATTGTTTACAATAACTTTTCAGCATCCAGACTTCCTGGTTCCATAGCGAATCACATGTGAGCCTGCAAGATTGCCATGTCTTCAACACAAGCATTTGCAATACGGCATCCTTCCCCAAAATAGAACAAATACAAGAGAAATAAAACAAGTTGCTGGTCCATCACTGGCAACCCAGCAGAAAAATCAAGGAGAAGAGGGGTTGAATGGCTGAGAGTGGGCGGGTTTGTTTTTCTACATGAGCTATGGGACTCTGATTTGACCTCAAATTCTTATATATTGCACCTTTAACTCAATTGGGCCAAGGGTGTGACCTACCTATTTTTATACTAACACATACATTTGTCAAATAAAACTCACAAGTTCACAGATATGTTGTGTAATGTTTAAGTGTTTTTGAAGTGTATTTTCTTTTTAAGTTTCCTTTTCACCATCACTCCCAAACTGAGTCTGAGATGTTTCCTTCCTGCACTGGTCTCATGTGTGAAGTTGCTGGAACCAATTCTTGCTGTTACTGGACTGGTAACGCGCCCTAGACGAGTCACCACTCCACCAAAGGTTCAACACAGAGATACAAACATCCAGTCAAACAAATGCGCCACCATTTTCTAACTATTTAGTAGTTATACAGTTGATTGAAGAAAATCCAAAATTAAATGTCATGAAGAAAAATATGTTGTTTTATACTGAGTTGATTGTTACAGGTATGAACATGTTTGACTCTTTTCTACTTTGTACATTTCATTCTTTTTAAAATCTGCGTTTACACACAAACAATTCCACATCCAGCAGAGGTCACCTTTGCAGTAAGAACAGCCTCCAGTACCTGTTCTTGTTAGGTTCTGGGAATGAGACCAGCCTCATGTCGTTAATGTTGGTACTGTTGTTACAGCAGCCACTAGGGAAGACTGCACTTGTCTGGACTGTTCGCTTTCTTGTCAGTGAAAGTCAAAGCGGCACTCTGAAGGTTTGGGAAAGAGCCAGATGAGCTTTACTTGGTCTTGCTGATAAAAACCCATGTAAATACGTGAACATGCATTTTTGTTATATGTTTGTTTTGCCAACTCTTCTAGTTTCTCATCATCAGTTTTGGGATGCTGGAACTTCTTCCATCTATTAAATTCAAAGGAGGAGAGATATAGTCAGTCATTTTCCCTGCCTGCTTGTTCCTGTTTAGGATCACAGGATGCTGGTGTCTAGTGGTCATCGGGCCAGAGGTGGGGTTTCATCCTGAACAGGTTGCTGGTCTATCACAGGGCCACAGAGACATACACACACAGGGCCAATTTAGACTTACCAATTAACCTCATGCACATTTTTCTTTTGTGGGAGGAAGCCGGAGTGCCCCGAAAACCCATGCAGAAAAGTCCTGGATTGGTTTCAATCCCAGGACTTTCTGGTTGCAAGGTAACAGTGCTATAAACTACAGCCTAATACACCATAGTAAAATAATAAAAACTTTATCAATGATGGAATTTATTAATCTAATTTCTACTACTACTACTACTACTACTACTGTCATTTAGCAGACGCTTTTATCCAAAGCGACTTACATTGAGAGAACATACAAGCAAGAAATCAAAGAGAAGGAAACAATATAAGGAGGCGGACTGTTTGGAGTCCAGTTTAATTCCAACGCTGATACATCAAGTGTATAAATTTTTTTTTTTTTTTTGTAGAGATAAACTCCCAAATCGCTATCATAAATCATAAATCAATTCCACATTAAGACTGAAAGTGTTCTTTAAAGAGGTGAGTCTTAAGTCTGCTCTTAAAAGTAGATCGGACCGAGTTTGGTAGGTCATTCCACCATCGGGGGACAACAGAGGAGAAGAGTTTGGAACAGAGGAGAAGAGTTTGGATAAAATAATTTCTGCCTTTGAACTTTCAAAAAAATCTTAAATAAAATGTCATAAAGGCAGAAGATAACATCTTTTACATTATGGTCTATTCATCCACCCAATAAGCATATGACCTTTACGTTATGCTGATCTGAGATAAAACGGAAGTATGCACACAATAAGATTGAATCTGCTTGTTATCTGTGCACATAGTAAATGCACACATAAACACATAAAGCCATGAAAAGTAAACAAGTTAACAAAATACAGTAAAGGTGCAAAGCAGCTGTTAAAAGATTTGATAAGACAAAAAGGCAAAATCCAAAACTGCAACATGTCTGATCCATCTATGTTTAGGTCATTGAGAATGTGGTGAGATCATTATCCTGGGACCATACAAATAATATGCACATGTTTCCCAGTTGGTGAAAAAGAGTTGAAGCTTCAAAGATGATGGGACATACACGACCACTTTTCATTTATCCTGTTTATTAATTGTTCAAATCAACACCAGCGTACCAGTGTGGTATAACTCCATGTGGGTGATTCACTATCTCAGATATGACAAGTTTTTATTTGAAAATACAGACACAGGTAAAGGCTTTTTACGAGTATCTATGAAAATTAAAGACAGTATCAGGAACTTTTTAAAAACAAAATCTAGACAGTCTTCCATGAAACTGTTTAACCACTGAATACATATTAATGGCATAAGTGGAAACAGGTCTTCAAAAACAAATCCTTCATAGACATGAATTGAAACGTCTTGAGCAATAACATGTCCTAGAATTACTTGGCTGGTTGCCGTGACCTTGCAAGGTACAGTTTGACATTTTAGCTTGTTTACCAGACATAGTAGCTCCCTGAGTTCTCAAAAAGGGCTCAGCACATCTGGCTTCCATCAGAATCAGTAAACTTAAATAAAGCAAAAACACTTGGTCTTATTAGAAATAATTAAATAGCTTACCAGAATTGTGCCACATCATTGTCCTTTTTCAAAATTCAAAAATCTCATAAAGCTGAGCTGACAAATTATCAAATGAATACGCAAAAATATAACTATCAATGTATTAAGTGATAAATTATAGAAAAAACTGACATGATTTGTAACAAAAGTAATAACTTTAATATGCTGTAGTGTGATGTAGTAATAATGCTGTCATGGGGTTTCCCTTATGACTCACTTCAGAGGTTGCAGGGTAAACTGTAATCCCAACCTTCACATTCATCTGATATTAATCATTTCTCTCTCTGGGAGGTCATATAAAAAGACAAAGTTGGTACAAAGAACTATCGTGATTGCCTGTAAAACAAAAACACCCCTCAGGGTTCCTGCTTTTTATGTGCATGTGTGTGTGAGAGTTGTTTGCTTTCTTTGCTGTGTCAAAGGAGCAAAGTGAAATTTAAAAGCTTCTTATTCAGTTAATCACCTTGCATGGGGTTTGTTTGTGCTTCTCTTCATGGGTTTCAACACAGTTATAATTGGCTCTGTGGCACATGTAACACAGTTACAACCAATTACAACTGGGTACCAATTAACTGAACTTGTGTGTGGATTGGTAATGACTTTAAGGTATATCCCATGGAGTTTGAATCAATTTTGCTGGCTATGTAAAAGTGATTGTGATTCATTATAAGTACATCCTCTTGTGGCTGAATTGCAATTTGTGTTTTCATCTTTGGTTCATTAGAAGTCATCAGGGTCTTTGGTCAATACCATCGACTTTGAGCAGACAGACAACATCTTCACCAATGAAGACAAAAATGTTTGCCTTTAGATTTTGTTCTGTAAAACAGGCTTTAGGTAATAGAGGTCCTTATCAGCTAAAGGTGTTTTTTTGTTGTTTGTTTGTTGTTACTTGTTTTGTTTCAACAACAAGCCAGTTTGTCTATTTGTAATAGGTTTTGTCTTCCATCCAAAGGTTTCTAACTATGGATAAACAAAGGTTGGTGTGATATGTCCCAAATTTGGTGTTTCATGAGAAATTGTATTGAAATAAATACATAATGGAACTGAAGAACCTTATAGGTTATAACTACTCGTTCCATTTTAATATGGAGACTATTTTAATGACAATGGGTTTCTTTAGGAAATGTTTGACCTTTTGATTTTTGTTTTAAAAATATGAAATATGTGACAGAGTGGTTAGATTAAAAAAAAGAATATTTTAGTAACAGTATTTGTCCATTTAAATATTTTTTTTTCCCATGTTAGGTTTAGGGTTTCAAACTTTCAAAACAAACCTTTATTTCCAGCCAACAACACCAAATGCATAATTTTGGATGCATCTCTAAGGGTTCGGACTACTTCCTCCTCAGAGCCAACTGAAAATGTGTCAGGTTCTGGGGTTTTTGGTTTGTTTATTTATTATGAGTGAGATTTTGTGAAGTTGTGTTTTCTACTTGTTCCTCATGTTTCCATGTGTATCTAGTGTTTTGATTTATCCCCAGCCTCTAGGTTCAGCTTTTATTTTCTCATGATCTGGTTTCCTGTTTTGCTTTTATTTTGGTTATGTCTGTACTTCCTGTTCTCCTCATGTGTCATTCAGTATCTTGTCAGTTCAGCTTGTCTCATCAGTCTAGTGCTTTTCCATTCAGCTGTGTCTTGTTTTTGTGATTAGTTCCTGTGTTTTTTTTTTCTTCCCATGTCCTCAGATGTTTGGAGTTTTGTAATTAGTTAGGTTTGGTATTTAAGTTTCATGTATGTGTTAGTCGGCGTCAGTCTGTTGTCGCAAGACTTGTATGTCTTAGTCTCAGTCAATGACTTAGTCACAGTCTTTGTCTCAGCCCTTAGTCCTTAGTCTTAGCTGTAGTTCTTGTTCCTGTTCCTGGTCTCAGTTCTTAGTCTCAGTCTCAGTTCTCCTTTTTGTCTCGCACTGTTTTTGGATTACCTCTGTTTGGACTCACCGCCTCTTCCCCTCATGTAAGTGTAGTTTGCTGCCACATCAGCATTTTACTTTCTTTATTAAAACCTTCTGTCGTTCTTAAAGCCCGTTCAGTTGTTTTTCCCCCCACACTCACTGCACATGGGTCCAACATTACAACTTCCCTCAAAACCTGACAAAATGATACTGTATATACCCATCACCCCCATCTGCTCTGCTGTATTTAATGTTACAAAATTAAACTTATACTTTTCTTTTATTCTGTATTTTTTGGCTTAGTTTTATGGGGTTTTGTTTGGACACAATCTAAAACTTATACAATAAGACTTTTAGAGAAGCCCTAAAGTGAAGATTATAGAAGTTTTCAAAGAAAATGTAAATGATTTAACAGCTTTTTTTAAACAGTTTATCCAAAAAATTATTGTAGAATTCATTTAGATTCAATAATACTTCTGCAAAAAAAAAAGTTTTGCCTAAGCACTTGGAGAGAGCAGACCTCTGCCAAGTGGACATATTGTAGACTATGTACTATGTCCATATCTTTAAAAATTTGTTCGATTGTTCCTTGGGACATTTCTGACCTTTCCTGAAAATGTCATCAAAATCCATCCATGAGGTTTTGAGTTATCCTGCTAACAGACAGACAAACACCGATGAAAACATTACCTCCTTGGTGGAGATAATAATGAATCAGTCATCTTAATACAGAAATGCCACGTGGAAATGTTGAAGTATTAACTTTTAATGGCGCAAGACTCAAAATATGTCAAACATCCAAGTTTCAAAGAACCTGACATAATCTGCCTCAGGTCTGTCTGACCCTAATCACTTGTCATTTAATACTTACAGTGGCAAACATATTTGTTTTTGGAGGATGGGGAAAGGAGCAGTTTTGCTTTTGATCGTTTGCATGAAATATTATAAAATAATGCTGATGCAGCAACATGAACTCAGAGTTTATGACATAGATGAAGAGGGAGAAACAACATGAAGTGAAAGATGAGAAAATAAAGATTTAAATTGATAAGTTAAATAAAAGACAAAAAGATGTTATGATAGAAATATTGTTATAGCAAAAAACATTCATTAACCTCCCTGCTTCTATCCAACCCTGATCCTTCAGCACTTAACAATAAAAGAAACAAACTGAAAAAGGGGGAGAAAAAAGCAAAAGCCCATTCATTTAGTTTCCCATCCTGACCTCATGAGGAGAGAAATTGGAAACAGAGACATGGCTCTTGAGACCTTGAGGAAATTAAATACTGCATTCAATGGGCAGACGGACTCAATCACACCACGCTTTTGTAAAATTACTTGGGAATTGAATCCCTTGCCGCTTAACTGGGGATGTTATTGCTCTTGTAGCCATTTCTGTTTAACTAAGCCTGGGCAAAGGCCAGGTCACACAAGCATGTTTCTGTGTCCAAACTACATGATGACACGCACACTCACTTTTTCAGATGTGTTTATTTACACGTTTCCAAGTACATATTGCTCTTTATGTATAACACAGATTTATATTTAATACATAGCTACAATTAGACAGAAATTCTGCATTTGTCTTCAAAGTTGTATTCACACACAAACCACACATTTCATTTGAACGGATGTGTTTGTCGTAGTTATGAGATCTTAGTTTGGCAAAAAAAAAAACACTCCATGAAAACAGTTTGCCTGTAAGTCTTTCTGGATCTGATGTTTAGTGTCATTGTTTGCCAACACACCTGCTTGTTATGATATTATACAGTATAGAGCTTATTTACTTTCTAGTCTGTTCATAGTTTTGAAGTCTCTACTTAATTTGTGGTTTCATTCTTTTGCCCATTTGTGCATTTTGTTGTCATCGTCTCCTCCCTTAGTTATTTTTCATATAGTCTCAGTTTTGATTAATACCCTTCTGTTAATCTCAAGTTCCCCATGTGATTTAGTTTTAATATGTTATTTGTGTGTGATTTCCCTTTGTTCCCCAGTTTACTCATTTTGGCAACACCTGATTAGTTTCCCGTACTTTCTTCCAGCTGCTCTCACTCTGTAATCACTCCTCTGCATAAATAGCACTCTGGTTCATCGTTTCTTTGTCTGTTTCTATGGTCATCCAGCTCTTGTGTTCTCCATTTCTCTTGTGCTTCTTGAGATCTGCAGTTTATCTGGAAGTAGTTTTGTTGCCTCATCAGTTTATTGTTTTATGTCTAAAAAAGCCTTTTATTTTTATTCATTCTTGAGTCTCTGCATCCTGCCTAAATCTGGGTTTATTCACCTCGTACCCTGATGGTCTTACTCTCTTCCTGTTTGCTACGTTATGCTACAGCTTTTAGCCAGTAACATGCTAGGCGTGGTTTCAACTGCGGGAGCTGCCAAATACCAACAAAGTTGTGACGAAACAGATACAGGCCGTTTGGACTCGGGTTTTATCACCATCTGCGTAGTTTGAGAGATAAAATCTGAAAGAAAAGTTGTTGACCTGTTTTCACACCCACTATGAAGGTAAGAACACCTGTAGAGCTAAAATATTCAACAGAAACCTCAGAAAAAACATTTTAATGGAAGGGTCTCTTTAAGTAGAAACAAGATTTTTGCATCATATTTTGTTTTAGTGTTTGTCTCATAAGTAGCCTTTTAATTTAAAGTAACAATGGCATACAATGAAGAACATCTAAAGATGGTAAATTCTCAAGAATGTATTCATCATTTGAATTTTTACCCCTCAGAAAACAGTTTTGCCTGTTGCAGCTTGAAAAGTACAACATATGTGATAAAAGCAGTCTTTTATAAATGTGATTCAGTTCCAGTATTTCATAATACCAAAGAAGAAACCCCAAATAATTAGACTTATATATTTATCATAAATATTTACAACCGAATGTTTGCAAAGTTTTAATTTTCTGGACTGTGTCACTTTGTCGCTCACTTTTTTAAATGTGTTTATCTATTGACCAGTTTTCTATCTTGAGTCATAAAGTAAAGCCACTGATGATTCTGTCATGATAATAATCTCTTTTCACAATTGAAAGGCTGCTGATTAGCTAAATTTATGTGCATATTCTCAGTAAGAAATTGGATGCAGTGTTCTGCTGTATCTATCGGACCCAGAGGAGCTGTTACAAGAGATAAGAGAACATAAAGAAACTAATGCAGCATTTTCTACCCATATAAAATAGACTCATGTTTTATGTTAGTATGGTGCATAAGAGAGAGAAGAAAAGGAAGGTTACTGCACTACTTTTCAATCTCAACAGCTATATTGACACTGCGACTGTAAATTATGTGTAAATGTATTAAGTGAAGTGGTCTATGATGAGAAGAATATAAATATTGAGAACCAGGTAATATTTCAATTTGCTATTAAGAAGGGATTGATTACTCAGAGATTCACTGTGCTGAAGATTTTTTGGGGGGAAATTCATTTTGGGTTTGGAGTTTTAAAGAAAAGGGACATTGTTGCAGGGTTTTCCTTTGGGTGTCACCATGTATTTGTTTGTTTGTGTATTTGATGCCCAAACTAATGAAGAAATGTTCATTGTACCTAAATGAATAACAATAAGATGTGTCTCTAATGATGGGGGTGGGGTGGGAAGGGGGCTGTGGAAAAGTTAAATTAAAAAAATTACCCTCGTGTGTGTGTGTGTGTATGGAGGGAAAGCAGGTGTTCCTTTTGAAGAATTTAAATGATAAGGATTAACTGAGCAATGTAGAATAACCAATATTAATAACCACGCTCATAAACCACAGTTGACTACTTTCTGCTATAATTTCCCTGTTGTGCTGATGATCCCCAAAACATCTTGTCTGCTCCTTCTGCTTCGTCATTTATTCATGGCCACTCTGGTGAGGCTGAATGGGTACAAAGCATTTAGCACTGCAGCCTAAATAGATAAAATGTGGTTCATCATTATGTTCTTCTTCAAGTTTCAGTATGTGTTGCCTTTCAGTGGATCACAGTCTTTAGAAAATCTTTGTTCTACTGTAGTATTTGCACAGAACTGTCAGTTATGCAATATCTAGATCACATATCAGCACTCGGTGCAAAGCACACAATAACGGTAACTGCAGTTTTAATGATTTAGACATATCTAAAATATCAAAGGCATAATAAGATCAATCTTTGGCCACTGATAATACTTTTCTAATAAAAGCCGTTTTTTAAAACATCATAACCAATTTGGTATCAAATTCATCGGTTTAGACTCAAGGTATTGATCTTAAAAATGCATGTAAGAAGAAAAAGATGCAAGAATTAGACAAGAGTGACTTTCCATCTCTAGTATATGAGCCGTAAGTGTTGCAGGTTTGACTTCTGTTTTGTGAGTGCAGATGAAGCATCTTCCAACAGCTGTGTAGTCCATCAGACTTCTAGTGGAGGCAAATCCATCGCTTAAATTTATTGTTTTCTGTCCTGATGATCCTTGTGTTGTCCCAATGACAAATTTAAGCGATGGATCAGGGAGTCCATGGAAATCAGAAGTAGGGGCCTTAGCACCATCAACAGGGATGAAGGAACCTACCTGCTTCCACACATCCGGGACTCCATCCTACAAGGTCCGGCAAACATCAGGGGGAGGGGCCAACACCGTGGACCTGCGAGGTCGGCCACTCCCATGTGAGGAAAACTTATAGGATACGTTTCCAGATGATACGCTTCCAGCTGCTTGACCTGCAGACTCCACAGTACCAGCCTCACTGTGCTGGAGTATTTACAGTATTAGGCAACCCAAAATGGTGCCCGCTGCTCTGCCAGCTTTTGGCTAGTAGAAAATGCCAACGTCGTGCCCGCCAAAATTAATATTTTATAATATTTTACTTCAAATGTAATTTTTAAAGGAAATGCTGTATTTTCATTCTACAACCCTCTAAACACCCTGTGGAGGCATTATTTTGTTAAAAATATTGCTTTTAGTGAAAATATTCCATATACCACCTTCAAGGAATCTTGATACATTCTGAATTGACTGAATCTAATCTGCTTGTGCTTTATATATTTACCTTCATGTCTTTTTATATATTATCTGCTGTAGACAGAATATCCTCACATGAAAGCACATAGCGTGTTCTGAAGAAAGGAAACATCAGCTCCAGCTTTTTACTTGTTGCAAGCTGTTGGCAGCAGGAACAGCATATCTGCAGAGGAGGAAAAAAATACCAAAGCAAAGGTGGCAGCAAGGGGAAGCTGTGTTACAGATTGAGTTTGTTGTTGGGTTTTACACTTCTGTGAGTTCACCTTTTGTGTGTATATGTGTACTTGCCCTCACATGGACACACGTATCCTCTTCCTGGAATTTGCTGCCCCACCTGTCGGGGGAATTTGATCAATGTGGACACCATATGGTGGGACTAATGATTAATGTTTTCCAAGGCCGGAGCGCACCCACACAGGTTTCCAGACACACGTTGATGTAATCGGAATAGATACTGAAGCTCATACCTTGGGACAAACACATGCCCCTGGGCACAAATGAACAACAACTCTTCTACACCCACATATTGTGAACAGTGAGTCCACCTGAAATGTTTTCTTCAGTTTGTGTTGGTGAACCAGATATTACAAACTAAAAGTAAACAGTCCAAACATACTGCTGGCCCAAGCAACTCTGATTAAATACCACAGTAATATAAAACCCAAATTACTAAGAGTTTGGAATTCTGTGTAGAAAATGGCAAATATTGAGTATTTTTCTAAATATCAATATGCAAAAATATTAGCACCAAATACTGGTTAATATATTTTCTGAAAAAAATGATCATAAAGAAGTTGAGATGTCGGCATTTGTTGTTTTTTGAGTTCCAAAACGTTGCAAAACATTGTCTAACTTAATCAGTTGTTTAACTTAAACTTAAACAGATTTAAAAGTAGAACACTGTTTGAGGATGTATTTTTATACTTGTTGTTTTTCTGAGCTTTCTGTTGAATATTTTAGCTCCACAGGTGTTCTTACCTTCATAGTGGGTGTGTAAAAAAGGTCAACAACTTCTCTTTCAGTTTTTATCTCTCAAACTACGCAGGTGGCGATAAAACCCGAGTTCTCCAGAGTTTGAACGGCCGGTACTTGTTTCGTCACAACTCCTTTGTTCGTTAATATTTGGCAGCTCCCGTAGTTGAAACCACGCCTATCATGCTGCTGGCTAAAAGCTGTTAGCATAAACATTTAGAAAATCGTAAGAGAATATGTGTCCTGTTGCCATGCGCAGTAGGGCAGGAAACAGTATACCGTGCTCTTATAGGCTAGTTTGTCCAGTAAGTTTGAATAATGCATATTAATGAGCTGCTGTCCGAAGCCTGACGAAGCCAGACAAATTTTGACGCAGATAGATGGAAAGGATCGTTAATCAGTGTTTCCTGATGTTTTTTAGATATAAAATGTTTCATATTACATGTTAATACTTCAGAAATAACCAAAAGTCATGAAATTTGTATTAAATGGCCTCTTTAAAAAGGAGGTTAATCTTTATATAATACACTGAAAGTAAATTTCAATAGGCATTAGCAAAGTGAAAGAACACAAGTTTGTGTTGTCACAAGCTACTCTTTAAGTGGTCCATAAAGCTCAATTTCTAAACAATACTGTCAATCATAGGATTTGAGTTCAAAATAAACTGAAAACTTTATACAATATGACATTATTACTAAAACCCTTTTTATCAATACTTGTTTAGGATTCAAAATTAATAAGGATTAGGGCTAAATACATCTCAGTGATTAAGGACACAAGTTGTTGCCTCAGATAGATGAACACCACAGCATCTTACAATGATTTCCTTTATTACATCCTGATAGTGTTTTGGCTATTAAACTACTTTGTTAGGATTAGAAAGAGTCTCTATTATTTTTTTGGCATTTGTAAACCTTTTATTTTACACGTATTTAGTGAGCATCACCACAGGACACATTCCTCAGTGTTTGAGTACTGGTTGGAATTATCGGTAAAACAACTTCACATGGAAACAATTAACTGTCATTGATATAATTCTGGTCGTGGATTTGTAATACAACCAGTTTAATATTGTATTTCTCTGTTTTCTTCACATCTTCAGCTTCATTTTGCTCAGACCGTCTTTATCTTTGCTCACATTGTAAGAACTTGTGTTCATACAGGTTTCCATACATTTGTACAGGTTTTGGAGCAGAAACCTCCTGCTTTGTGCAAAAAGAGCCACATGAAACTCACGGCATCCACGACTTCCAGGATTTTACAGTAGTCTGCTTTACCAACATCAATATTAAATAAGCTCAAGCTGAGAGAAGGTAACAGAATTCCATCTCTCAGGGGTTTTTCTGAAGCTAAGCAAAGATATCCACAACGTTTCAAACCAGTGCTGCCTGAGGGTCTGATTATAGGTTTCCAGTCTTGGTTTTTGGCTTTGTTCCATATGCTTTAAGGTTTCTGTGGATCCCCAGAATCTTTGAATAGTATTATGCATCATACAGCAATGATCATATTTTAGCTTTGTTCCATATATCCTCAAGGTCTTTCAAAGAGTTGTAAAAACACTTTTTAATCCTAATTTTGTTGTGATTTAATTTTCTTTATTTAAAATAGCATGTTTTTTTGTTCCTTAAGCAGTGTATCATATTGTCCAGCTTCTCACAGCAGATTTGTCTATTTTTTCATTAACTTCTGAGTTTAAATGATTTCCATATGCATTCTTGAATTTCAGTTTTCACAACATCTCAACTTCTATTAAAAGGGGTTGCGTACCGGCAGCATAAAAAAAATAATAAATAAAAAACTTGAACGTTCTCATATTGAAAGCAGAGAGGATGCTTTCCATTTGCATGTGTGTTGTACTAAGCTGAAAATTGCATTTGTTGATGTTCCTGGATTAGCCTATTTAGGATTTACTAGAGAGCAGTGGGTTGTCTAAACAAGCCAGAGAGGATTTGGCTGTGGGTTAGGAACGTGTTTGTGTGTTGCATATGATTGTGTGGGTGTTTTTCCTGAATGCATCTACAATTATATGCTCTGTTTACCTTGCAAAGTTTGCACTCTTTGTTTGAGGACTTTCTATACAAAGTTTGCCTTTGAGTAAGAAAATGTGGGCATCACCTCTGAGTGGTTTTGTGCACATTTTTCATGTGCACATGGGGAAAAAGCTCTATTGTGTATGGTGTGTAGCATTTTTTCAGCTACACAAACAGAAAATATAACCATGTTTCATAAATTTGAAGAATTTTCATGTGCTTTAAATTCTGACAAGCAGAAAGAGTCTGAAGTCATTTTTTAAAGTAATCAAAATATTTTTTGTAACTGCAGCAATTTGCAAGAATTTCTATAAAAAGGTGCCTGGTTTAACATTTTTTAAGGATTTACGTCCCATTCCCCTTTTGAATCCTCTCTTTCTTACACAAACATTCCTTATTCCAATTGAAGAAAAGTCACTCAAATTTGTATAAAATTAAGTTTAGATATTTATAAGTTTGTATGTTTTTAGAGGAAAAAACTAAGACTATTTGTCCATCAGTAAGATAAATATCACAGACAGTGAAATATCAGGATAACCAAACTGTGGAATTTGCAGAGCTGCTGCTCCACTGCTGCTCTTGTAATTTATAATTCCTCTTATAGTTTTAAGCATCTTGAGAATCTGAAGTGTTACCATAGCAAATATCTACAGCAAATATTGCTTTTTTCCCCCCCAAACATCAAGCACACAAGGCTCTCCTTGTTTTGAGCAATATCCTGAACATCCATTTATAGTGTGGAATTCATTTCAGCATCTGGGGAGCTGGCTACGAAACAAAGGCAAACACACGGTACTTACAAGAAGAGAGTCAGCAGGTATTAAATAATTCAAAATGTGATCAGATCCATGCTGGTGGATTCATGTGCATGCATGATTTATTCACACACCTCTTGCCATCTTTATGGTTAGAAACAAACTTTATTTCTTAAGTCAAAATGTGCAAAGGAAGGAAAAAAAATTGGGGTTTGGTGCAAATATTTTGCTCATACACTCAAAAAAATGCTTGTAAACAATATTTTAATTGAGTTTTTGAAGATGTACAGGACACGTTATAGTTTTACTTTTATATTTAGCCAAAATTAGGTGCAGAACAAACCCTACTTCACTATTTGGACAAGGACAACATCAAGACTGCAGGGCACGGTCTCACACACCTCGATAAGAACAGCCAGTGGTGATCTCAAGTAGCTCAAAACTCAAATATCCTCCTGAGCTTAAAAAAAGAAAAGGGGAAAAAAAGCAAATATATCAAAACACTTGGCAGAAGAAAACAAAACAAAGAAATTAGATAAACTATCAGAGAATAATAGATATTTGGTAATATTCCTCAGTGGTGGCACTAACATGGGTATGAAGGACATTGCAACTAAGTCAGTGTTAACTTTACACAAGCTGTATCTAAAAATATTTGATATTTATTACAGCTAAACATTGTTAGCTGTGGTACGGTTTAGCGGATGACAGAAATAAATATAACAGCAGAAACCAAGCATCTTGTTAGTCCTGTTCAGTACCGGTAGTGCTAGCATTACAGCACGATTAGCCATCACAGGGTGTTAGAAAAGTTGCAATTTAAAGCAAAACTAGTCATAAAAAATAAGACAGTGACTTGGGTTATTTATGATTTATTTTAAATTGTGTCATGATGTAGCAATTTAGCACAATTACTTTTGAGCATGGTAAAGTTTTTAAATCGGAGCATCCATCCATTTTTATAGTTCATGGTTACAGCTACATTGTTGTCTGTTACTGATGTTGGTTAGCAATTAAATCCCATATGATACATTTTGCTGACACTGAATCTTATTCTTTCTGCAACTGCCATATGTTCAAATCTGTGAAAAACTAATACCAACATCACCGTATAGCAAACACATCAGATGTACGTTAAGTGTAAATAACTTTAAATATTGAACAAACCCCACAGACACACAAGCAGCAGACTTTTAACAAACATGATGAATCAGATCTGTGACAGATAATCTATGGATTTGCTGTTCTCAGTTTTACTATTGTCAATTAAAATCTTTATTATCCAATCTTTTGCTTATTATTTAAAATGATTCATTCAAAAAAAAAGTTATTTGTGTTTTGAGTTGACTGATATTTCACAGAATTATGATCGTCAAAGTTAGAAAGTTTCACGTCATCTCAGCCAAACTTGAGCAAAATTTAGGCAATAAAGAACTTTAGAATATGTTTTTACTAACCCTATCTGCATTGGGGATGTGTGTATTTGTGTGTATTTGTCAGCGGTGCCTGTATTATCAGAGAAAAAAATGATTGGCAGTCAGCTGTAGAGAACAACTGATAAGACTTGCTTCTTGCTGTCACCCTTCTTTCCTTCTCACTCTTCTTTTCTAAACCGATTTTTCCCCTCCTCCATTCATTGCTTCCACACAATGTTGCAGCCGAGGATAACGCTGAGTAACTTCCATGATCTGATAAATTTGTGCACTGCTCCACCAGCGCAGGTATTTGCTGTTTATCACTGTGTAAAAACTTTTTAAAAATGTGTTGTGGTGCTTTATCAGTAGTTGGGAGAATGAAGAAAGAAGTAATATGACAAAGATCCATAGCTAAGGAAAAGATGTAGCAGAGTTTTTTTTGTTGTTCACATCCTTGAACAGTTACTCAAACTCCTTCTAATCATATTTTCAATGCCTTTTGTGAGCGGCACTGGAACTTTTGTTGGCAAGGAAGCAAGTTTGAGTAACAGTGCTTTTAATTGGAAAATCAACTTGAAAGATCGAAATGTTTTATAACAAAAGTTTTTTTCTCATCTTACTCTCTCCTGTAAAGTAAATGTACAAATAGCAGCTGTTTAATACACAGTCCTACTTTATGTTTTTTTGAATTATTGATTTTACATTTTTCAAACTCTGGCATTTTTTCCATTGGATGTTCATAATAAACTGATCTTTAATAAAAATTGAAAAAAAAGACAATTAAACCAGTGATTTAAATGAAGATAGTAAACACTGTTTCATTAATAATTGTATAATTGTGTTTTTAGCTGCAGTTAATGAATCATGAAATGTTCTTCAAATGTCACCAGTTTTTACTCTTTAAGTGGACATAAGAAAAATGAAATATCTGTGCTTAAAAGTTATAATTTAAATGTCTGAGATCTCTACTAATTTAAAAACCTCTAACACAAACCTGGAACCATGTATATTTGTAGTTGTAGTTAAGTTGTATGCATTAGACTTTTGGCCCATGTAATATCAGCTAGATTAATAAAGTTGCTGTCAAGGGAAGAACGGACCCAAATACAGATAATCAAGCAGTTTCTGTATTTAAAGAAACTTTGATAACTGATCTTAGGCCTAAAAACTAACCAAGACCCAAACTCAGACAAGCAGAAAATCTAAGGATAGATAAATCAAAAAGAACACTGATAGTGATGGAGGTAATCATTAAATGAAAGGCAGGTGCTGAGCAGGTGAGATGGAGAGGCAAAACAAAGAACATCCATCCAACTGTTTTTAATCCAACCTGATCCTTTTCTGTTCTCTAGCAGTCATTGGACAGGCCTCCCTTCCACCACAGGGCCACACCCACAAACGGAAAACACTCATATTCACACCTAAGCTCAATAAAGAGTCATGATTTAACATGATATAGTATGTTATGTGACTGCAGGGAAGAAACTATAAGTCTCAGTGTAGAAAGGCCAAAGTTAGGAGTTCAACCTACAACATTCCTGCTGCAAGACAACAATGTGCCACCGTGCAACCCGGAACAAAGAACACTCTAGAAAATAAAATATAAACAAGTGCAAAGACAAAACTAAGATCAAACGAAAAAATCCACAGACTGACAACGGATGTGTATCGTCAGTGTTACTGCTGCGATTTCCCTAAATAAGTCCATCCAAATAAATATTACATGGTAGTAATTACATTACCACCACACTGGTGCTGAGGTCATGCTCACTCACCTCATTACATTCACTGTTCTCAGACAGTCATTTCTCAGAGTCCACTTCGTGACTCAAACGCAAAACGTTCTCCTAAATTAGGTGATTAGTGACGCTGCCTCCAGCATTTGTTTAGGCCTTAAGGATCATTCTTCCTTAGCAGCCCATGCACTAAAGTCACAGGTAGGAATAAGTTTTTGGTGCATGCAAATTTCAAGTGCTGGACTCTAATACGTTCTGGCAGCCATGACTCAGGTAAACAAAATGTACAAAGACGCTGTCATGAACAGTCAAAGCCCACCGCGTCACTTTTAATTACAGTTTTCATTTGTGCATGCGCCAGGGATGCATTGTGTGCAATTTATCTCAAAAATGGATAAACATATCCGTCAAATTAAAAGGGATCAGAAGAGGCGGTGGAAGCAGCGCCTTTGTGGAGATGAATCCCCCTGAAAACCTCCTCACAGTAACGTAATGGATTTTAGTTTAATTACGAACTTGTTCACACACAAACACACATATACACAGAGGATGACAAAACAAACAACCCATGTTTGCAGTAGCGTAAATACAAAAGCAAAGAGCAAATTTTACCTCAGTTTGCAATGCGAGAGGACACACAGACATGCAAACATTTTGGCAAATTAATACGCAAACACTCCAGTCCACGACTACAGTGCCTGGGTAAGAAATGAGAATAATCAGCAATAAGAGACATTTCCCAAAGTTTTCCTCCATCAGTCATGATGAGCACGTTAAGGGACTGAAGTAATTAAAATCCTTTGTCATGTACTGTGTAATGAAGGAGGAGACAAAGACAGAGTCCATGGGCAGAATTTTTATTCTGAGAAAAATACTTTTCTCACTGTGATATGGATTATGAACCTTTTATCTTTTGCCCTTGGTTTATTTGAAATAACTTTGCAAAAATTAATAAACCCGGTGGCTCAGGACAAAGAAATAATTTTCTTGGATCTATTTGCAAGCTTTACAGTTCCCGACATTTAAACCTTTACCATTTTGCATCCTTTAATTATCCTTCAAGGTGAAGAATTAAGCCTCGTGTTTTATTGTAAAAGCACTTGATTTGCTTGAAATGATTCCGGAGAATTTCTAAATATTTTTCTTCAATCTGCTGCATATTCAGAACAGAAATGGGGATATTTTTCAACTCGAATTGTTAACCGCTCTCCCACTTACTGAGAGTGACCCTGAGTCTCATAGTCTTTGACAGCGAGGGCTCATTAGAGGCAGAGTAATTCTCCACTGCAAGGCCTGCCCTGTTCGATATTAAACCATGATTTAATGTCACACTAATCAAACCTTCCATCGCCTGCAACTCTGTTGTGAGGCCTTTTGTAAATCACTTTACAGAGGTAGAAGACTGCAAACAAAATCATAGGGTCCTATTTTGGCGAGGTAAACCTACCGTTTATTTGCTTCTGACTGATTGCAGCCAACTCCATCAAAAATATGTTTAGCTAAAGACTAAAAAAGCAAGAAATTCTCCAAAATGAAGAAATGTATTTTATGTCGAAATGCAAACATGAGCGGCAAGAGCACCTTTAAACTTTTAGACTCCCAGGCGCACGATCTGATGTATATAATGCCTTTTGGTTTGTTGAATAAGCCCTCAGAGTGTGAGTATGAAGAGGTCAAAGCCTGAGGCCATGGTGGCCAAAATGTCCTCATATGCCCAACAACCCATCTATCCAGACCAGTGAGCCCCAAATCATGGCAGAGGTGTGGATAGAAAATCTGGTAGGGGTGTCATGTTTCGAGGTTTGCAGACTTCAGACCGACACAAGAGTAAATGTTAAAACAATGATTTATTGTTAGTCCACAGGAGACAGGTTGTAATGAGACACAGGTAATATTTTGCAGGAGAACAGGGGGACTAGAAGCAGCGGACCTCAGGAGGAGATCTGGCAGCGGAGGAGAGAACAGTTAGTGGAACGTATCGCTGGAGGTTGATGGTTGCAGTAACAGTGTGTGGGGATTGTGCTCGCAGACTTACTGGGGAAGGTGATCGTTGTGGCGTGGAGGGAGGACTGCGGCGGCAGCCTGGTGGTGGTGTGTCTGGGAGTGATGATGCTGCTGAAGATCCAAGTAATGATGGAGTTCTTTGTGTGCTGGATCAGGGTGGACAGAGCCGGGGAGACAACCAGGGCAGGGACTGAGGAGGGGAGACAGACCAAGGCTGAGGCTGGAGCGGACGTGCTGGACCACGTCGGGAACTGGAGCTACAGCTGCTGCCACACCCTGGAATGACAGGTTAGTAGTTAGTAGTTAGTACAACAAACAAACTACACCACACACCAGAGGTGGAACCTGACAAGGGGTACAGATTATGAAAATCATGGCACATGTAAATGGACCATAATCTGAGCGAACATGCTTTTAATCCATAATATGTCATTTCTTCCTCCAGGATGCAGATTAAATCATTTCAGATGCTCAGTCAGGCAAAGTTAAATAAGCAAAAATAAAAATGCATAAAGGAGGAACAAACCATATGTTGACTGTTGTACACATCAAAGCTTGTAACTAGGAAAACTGGCTGATAAAATGTTGGCAATATATAATGAAAGTTATTTGCTACCAAATCAAATGATTTAAATACATCACACCTGTATTCCAACCTGTCTTTTAGCTGAGTAATTAAAAAAAAATGTTTCAACAGAGTCAAAAATGAGCAGAATGCTCCAACAGCAGGTGACCAATGAAACCTGAAACTGAAACCAATTTTTATAAATCAATGTCAGAGCAGGAACTTTCATTTTCATCTAATTTTTGGACCTTGCAGTGTTTTATTTAGCTGCTCTACAGGAAGCCTTCAAGCGCTGGTTTCATGACACTCACGGTGAGTTAAGACAAATTTTCCCACATAAATTAGGAGTCCAACTATTATTATAGGGACATATTTTTCATTTCCATGGTATTTAGAGGTGTAATGTTTTATTAGGCTGAACAAGAATCAGCAAAAATGTAAAACCACTTGGGGGTGGCAATTACTTTTGCCACAAAGGATTGACTTTATGAGCTCTTCGGGTATTTTTGAAGTAAGGAAAATATGAAAAGCAAAAATATGTTGAAGTGGGTTTGGGATGGAGAATACAAAATATTTTAATCCCATCCAGAATATAATTTAAAGTTTATTTGATGTCTTCTGTTTCCACATTAGGCTCGATGTTGGTTGAGTTTCCTTTTTTTTAATAAGTGGTTAGAACAAACAATTGAAAAGTTACTAGGATGGGGTAATGTTGCTGTTTTTATTCACTTCAAATGAAATCAAACATAAATACGTTGAGCATCCCACCAAAACATTCTTAACAAGTTTGAAAAAGCAAAAAATATGTACAATAGTACATTTGTTACATGCAACATGACCGGGAATGTCACAACTGCAGTATTTGCAAGACTTTACTTGGTGGTGACTGGGTGAATTTAACATGTGAAAAAAGAAAACTGGACCAATTATTTCCTGATCATAAGATGCCTAGAAGTGCAAAAAAACACAACCAACAAGTGAAGAACAAATACATGAAAAACACAATGAAGATCAATGGGGTATTAAAGAACCACAGCATGGGCTGCAGTGTAGTTCAATGAGCCTCATGATTTCTGGACATGAACATCTGTAATGTTACATGTTGATGGGCAGATTTTTTTTCATCTTTTAAAACTTCACTGTTAAAACTGGAAAAAAAAATATCCTTGTTCTTTAAAAAAGTTTAAATACAAAAACAAGACTTCAGATCTTTTGAATAATGAAGAAAGTGTCATGAATTCATCTTCCATGAGACAGGAAGTTTAACCCCTGAGTTTAATCTGCTGCTCACAATGTAAACGAAAGGGTAAAGCAAGAAAACTTCATCCAAAGTTACGTCTTTAAGAACTTTTGCACCCCCCTTCTACATTTTTTTCATTATTATTTATTTCCAAAGANAACAAAAAGACAGAATTTGTCAGATGTGGGTATTCCCTTCACAGTTAGAACTGTTCTTTTTTTGAGGAAACGCCTGCAGGTGAGATTGAAATGATGCTGGCTCAAAAGAACTTTTACCAGGAGACTCTTACATAACAGACTCAGATGGTACCCAAACAAATCAAAAAGATGGAACAAGGCTTTTTTGGTGGGGTTTGTAGACGATTCTGTTACAACCTGATGTGGACAACAGCTAATTTCAAATGCTTGCAAGCTTTTACGAATGAATTTATAAAATATTCAACTTTTCTCCTTCTTTTCCAGTCAGTGATCAATAAACCCAACAAGTTATAGGTCACATTTTCATCACACAGATCTCTGAATGTGAGTGTATGTGTGTGACAGAATAGAGAAATGGGATTTCTGTGTCAGCACCCCCGTATACCGTGTCACATTATATCCTGTTCTGAATCCATCACTGAGAACTCTTTCTAATCTTTTATCACAGTCTTTGAGTGTGAACAGTTGGATGCTGCCTGCCCCGTGTTGAAGATCACGCATGAACAGGAGGAAAGTAGAGCAGCAGGCTGCTCCCGATGCAACATGACATCAAATATTTCCATGTGTTTTGTTTCAGACAGCTCTTTTTTTAAGGAGGTACATTAATGACATTTCAGATAGAAAGAATACAATAACACAATCTTACAAAACATTGCCGGGACTTGAGCTTTTAAAATCTGCCATTTGTTTTAGTTTATGTAAATAAAATCAACACCATGTCTGAAGGTTTATTATCTCACCCCTGTAGTTTGTCTCATTAAAGAGGCCATGTCCAAAAACCTTGAAGATGGAGCACCAGGTGGGTTGTCAGAGTTCAGGCTGTTTCTCAGGAAGGATAACTTCCTTTTCCTGAATTTTGACAAGGGCACACTGAGCTCCTACTATGAGGTCAGGTGTCTTCACAAATTTCTGCATCTTGCATCTCACCAAGCTCTATCTGCATTCATAGCATTCACAGGGGAGTTTCCAAATGCTGCAATTTGCAGTTTTGATAAACACAAATGTGTCATAAGGCATAACCCAGTGTGATTTGAAATGAAATTTTGCTTATTTTTTCACATTTTTATATCGCCAACATTTACCATCAGCTGCAGCCCAATGAGGCAGTATGCCATTACAAACAAGTCACTTCCATCACTCCAGATCCATTCGGCTCCTGGCAGGTAGGACAGATTTGTTTATTTTACCTCACTGTTGGTTAGAGAGAAGATAATCTTAATCCTTAATATGTCCTGGACATTTAATGGAATTAATAAAAATTGCTTTGACTTGAACAAGTTTTTTTTTTTTTACCCCAGAAGATATTTCCTTTTTGATCAGCCACAGTAGAAGATTCTATAGTAAATGATCAATATATTTCAGCAGTTACATATTTAACACAAAATGCAAACATTGGTTTTCAAAGCATGTATTCCTCAAAAGCAAACATTTGTATTACTTCAACATAAAATAAACACTCAGTGCCACATGTAACCACTCAAAAGATCCACGAGCTGATGCTTGATACGAAGTAATGTCCCTTTTTCTTTTTTTTATTTCTTTCTAAATGACGTTCAGCTATTTTCACTTCTGTCTTTTGTTCTTCCGAAAGCTGAGCTGATAAAAATAAAGTCTTTCTAATCCACTAGAATATTTGACACATTGATCATGGCAGTCTCTTAGGTTCTTGTCAAATCCATTGTAAATATCCTCAAATCTCCACTCACGGTTTTACTAATTACACTAAAATCTTGACAGAAAAAAAAAGATGTTTTCTCAAAGCAGCTGAATGATGTGGAATAAAATTAGGGCAGTCGTGTTTGACATCAGTTAGGCTAATAATAAGTCTTATTTCTATCTCTATCTAATAGACTGAGACAGGTCAGACAGAAAGTGAGCAGATTGAATAGTCTGTGATGAAGCATAGAATGATGATTGTCTGGTTTCCCTCAGACACCTCTCAGAAATTACAAAGAGACTGTAAGTCACTAAAGTCCTTATTTCAGCAGTTTGAAACTAGGCCATTTGGGGTGTGCATGTGTGTGTCATCAAAAAAGAGAGAGATGGTATAGGTCTGCTCGTATCTGTATATATAATTTGCATATTTATTTCATAACATGTTGTGTTTGCATTGTGTGCAAACAAAACGGAGCCAGCTGTGAGGCTAAAACAGGTTAAAAGGTGTCATTATGTGTGAACATACTTCTTAAAAATGTGGAAAGTGAGTACATCGTGTTGCTGTGTGAAAACACAGATTGTGCCCTTGATGCATCTCATGTGCTTCTGCATTTAGCTTCTAATCCCCTGGATTGCCGTTTAATTTAGTCTATTGATTGCTGACACAGAGGAGTGTGTGTCTTTGTGGTCTGTGTGTTACTCATGTGTGCGAAGGCTTGCAAATGGTTTAGATGGTCCTTTTCTGTGCAAGATTAAGAAATCTAATAAGAGACTTTCACTAAAAAGAACGTTTACATCTATAAAAGTAGTTTCATTTATCATGTATGTAATAGATTTCTGATTCGGCTTTTAGCATGAAGAATGTAACAGAATTTGACAGTTTGAATCAATTTTGAGGGAAATTTGATGGAGAATAACTCTCATAGTGTCTCATTGAATTCACCTAAAAGGGATATAAGGAAATGTTGGACGAGCAAGAGATCAAATCGAACTAAACCTTGGATTGAATTTTACTCGCTTGACAGAGTTCAGAGTAAAAGAACTCCAGTTGCTGGTGAAGATTTAAGCTCATTGCTGTTGGACTAATAAAAACATTAGTTCACTTGTTCTGTGTTGTCTCATGTTTGTTTGGCTTTGCTCTGTTAGCACTGGAAATGTTTGCTGCTGCTCTGTTGAAGACAAGCAGGGTTTGAAATGTCCATGTTCTTCATACTGGACATTTTTTTCTGAGTCATGACTTGTGAAAATACTCCAATATATACCGAATGAGTAGAAACAGCCTGAGATAAATCTTTGCTTGTTTTTCCCTGTTTATGTACACGTTAGCATTAGCATAGCAGCTAGACACCAAGTGTTTAGAAAAGTGGCAGTTTTAAATTCCTATGAGCCATTGCAATGACTTCAGGGGTTATTCATGATCAATTTATTGATTTTTGCCATGTAGCATCCACTGATCCAGAAAATTATTGTGGTTAGAGTGTTGTGTTGTTTCAGTGACAGTGTTGCTAAGGATGTTGCTTTAATGCTGGCAATTAATTGCCATGATGATATAAGTTCCTCTGTGTGAATGATATTCTGCCAGTATAGGCAGTTTCCTCAATTAAGCAAAATATAACTGCATGTAACTACCAACAAACTTTAAAAAAAAAAATGAAACAGCTTATTGTGAAAATTTAGCTGCAGGTTGGAAACCAGAAAAATAAAAGAAATATTAAACATACACCTGCATATGTGATAAATGTAGAAAAGCCCAGACATCATCTCTTTTTAGCTGGTTTTTGATCCTCAGTCTTTTGAACTCTGAACTGCCTGAGTTACAGCCTTTCATAGCCCTTTTGGCATCGTGCAAGGTTTGAGTTTAGCCAAACTGGATATTCTGGCATTTACCACTTTATCAGCTTGTCGGGCAGTTCTACTAAAACTGAAAGATTCTGGCTCCCCTCCCAGTCCCACAAGATCAGACCTGCAGGGAATTAAGAAGGAAATTTCATAAATGAATGGGCTGATTTCTGAGAATGGCTTTTGTTTTTTAACTTTTTTGCTTGGTGTATTCCTTTGATCTTTTACCACTAGAGGGGTTGTTCTTAAGTTAGTCTTTTGATTATTGTCTGGGGTTGTCTGAGTATGTATGGTTTCTCAGGTGGAAAGAAAATTCAGTCACCTTTACAGTGCCCTTATTTTGAAGAGTTATAATTCAGTAAGACACCTTTTAAAGAAAGTTAATCATTAAATGCCTTCATTTCAGTGTCGTGTCTGTATACACAGAAATTTGTTAGTGCTTTGTTAAGATGTGGTCAAACTCAACATGAAATAAATACACCAGATCAAAATGTGTCCTGAAGGAATGGATGATCAAATACAAAACACTAAGAAAACACAAGGGAATCAGGATAAAACAAGAATCAAGAGATCAGGATTAAACTGAAAATCAACCAAAATCAGAAGACTACTAAACCAAGAACACAAAGGTGTAAACAGACAAGTACAGAAAATAAAAGAAAAGTGTAAATAAAAACTTCAAATATAAAAGAATTGAGCTCAAGCAAATGCAAATAAAACTCCATATTTTGACAAGAAATCTTCTAATATATGACAGTGAGGTTAATATTCCACCACTGCACATGAAGCCCAGAGTCTCTACACTACACTAAAACCTTAATATCAGCTGATTTAAGCCTTTTCTCTGAGCTCTGGTGCATCAGATTCTCTTGTATTTCAGCATCCTGCTTAATTTTTGATGTTGACACATCTGGGTCTCCTTAATCAGTTTGAAGGTAGAGCTCTGTTCAATGCACAGTTCAGCATGGTGTCTTCTCTTCTTCTTTTTTTTTTTTCCTCAAGTCAGTTGTTATTTTATTAGTTGTCTTTTGTTTTTGGACTGAGGTTATGGTAATCATCCATGCACCAGATAAACAGTTTTGTGACATCCTCCCTCATTTTCACTGGTCATTATATGGAGTTGATAGTTAGCACTTTGCATTATATTTAAAACTGATTGTCACATATTTTTATACAATGATTGTTAAGTGTCAGACAAGACCTGAACAAATTTTCAGAAGTTGAATCAGAGTGGGAATGGATAATATAAGCAGTTGCTTGGGGCTCCAACCGTTAAGCATATGCAACAATCCCCGGCTGTAACTGATGCAAAGTAATTTAACACACCCCTCCCGTTTTTCACGTTGTGAGCTCTATATAATCTCGTGGAGGTCACCAACATGGCAAAAGCCGGCTCTGACCAGAATAACTAAACAAAATCAAACTTTAGAAAGTCTGGGGAATATTCTGATGTCATAGAAAATGATAGAGGATGACAAAGATGCCGAGACTCAACAAATTCAGTTGAAGTTTGGAGAGGTAGACTGAACCAAAAGCTCCGGAAATGAGACTTTAACTAACACATTCGGCACTTGTCATTTCTATCTGTCAGGATCTTGGCCTCCCGTTTCTATTTATGTTCCCTACTTTACTTTGCTTATTCGGAAATGTCACAACACAAAGGGCTCTATTCAGTTAAAATACACTCAGCACACTTCAGTTATTCACAAAACACAGTTCCAAATGGAAGTCTGGGAGACACAGAAACATGTTGTTTGGGCTAAGACAATTTTAATTTGTCACCCTCCGTGTTTTGTGAAGAGCCTATTTAAAACATATTTTTTTAAAACACTCCATAAAGAAGGAGGATCTGAATTATCTTTCACATGCAGGTGTGTGAACACATGAAGGCTACAGTGTTAAACCTGCTCACTCAAAAAGACGTTCAGCTCCAGCTGAGATTTGCAATAAAAGGCAATGGGATTGTGCATGAAACGTCTCACTGTGAGTTAGAAGGAAAATGGAAAATATATAATTATATTGCAAATGAAGAAGAGGTTTAAGTTGAAATAGGAAAAAAGTCTACGATCGAGTTGTTGTTTTTTTTCTATATTTTGTGGTTTATGTAAAATACTTAAACAGTAGCTTGCCAGTGGGATTTAATATGTTCAGAGAAAACATGACTGGCTTTGGGTTCATATTGTTATTGATTATGTAGGTTTAATTTGGATTTACCAATTTCTGTAATTGTCCAAAATTTGTTTAAAACAACAGTGTAGGTTTAAAAAAAGACAGTTTGTGATTCCTTCTCTTTTTTAATTTGTCATGTCAACCAGAAGGGGAAAGTACCCTTTCATACCCACCACCATGCACCTCAGCCTCTCAGTTTTCCTAATAAAAGTATTTTATCTTTAATCTCTTTTGCTCCACTAACTGAAAGGTCATTTGATTTAACATGAAGTGTTAGTTGTACTGGCCTGTATTAAAAACTCAAATCTAACATTTTAGATTAATTTTAAAGACAAATTTTCACCTTTATTTCTTGTTGAGATATTGGATCTTTGTTAGCATGAAATGTCATGTCTGAAGCAATTAGCTATTTTGCTTAAATATTTTAAGTCAGTGTTTTCTTATTTTTTGGTTGTTGTTGTTCTCTATATTTAGTCCAGACATAATCTCTTTTCTTCCTCCTAAATTTTTTGGGTTCATCTTTAGAGGATAAAAACAAATGAAAAAAAGGAGGGAGATACAGTATATTATAACCCAAACAGACGGTGGTAAGCACAAAACAGGAAGAAAAAACACTGCTCAGTGTTCACTGCACTTTAATTGGTTGAGACAGACTATAAAAGGGGGACAACTTGACAGAAAAAAATGACTACCCAAACTATGTGTTTGCTTGAAGTAAGACAATGCTTTTATGCTCCCATGAATGTTCTGCAACAATCTTTACAAAAACCACATGAACTGTCTTTAGATCACAAAACCCCATATCATTTGCTCTTAAATGGAGCAGATAAGCACAGTCACAAGTGTGAGTAATTATAAAAAAATGAATGGGTTCGAGCTGCAACAAGCATTTGCATTTACTTTGAATTCACGCATGCATTCATATTCATCCTGCAGGACAAGCACACTGAGAGCAACCAGAGAAACATCTGGCAAATATGGCCACCTAGTTTGTGAAGTGTAAAATGATCTGTGGCGACAAGAATGTCACATTGTCTCTGAATTCATAAAAGCATCTATGACTTTCTTCTCCAAAAGTTGGAACATTATCAAGCGCACAGAAACTAAACCAGAAAAATATGTCGCAAGACATTAATGACTTGGGGGACTATGCAACGCCAGGACTGAATGTGCAAGTTGCAATCCAAGCAAAGTCAAGTGGGAACTTTTTAACGGTTTCCAACTCAGACACAACCTGTGTCATTAATCATTTTTCTCCCAAGTGGACAAGAGCTGAATGAGACAAGTTGATGAGCTTGGAAAAGTCTAAATAGGGAGATTAAAGTATTGAGAGCCACAAAATTATTTGTAAAAGTTTAATTAATGCATTATCTTTAGTAATTGTTGGGCATGGGAAAACCAGACCTTAAAAAAATAAAGGAAGAAAAAAATCATTCTTGACATGAAAGAATACAGAAGCATTAAATTTACCAGCAATTGTCCAATAAAAGGCTTGAATTTAAAGCGTTTTTTAAATGTAAAAAACACCAAATGGAGAAAAAATAAAGGATTAGAATCCTGGATGATCGTGCATATCAAACTCTGGACTGTTAAAATCTTTTTAAACATATTTGTAAAGTCATCTTTTTTTGTGTTCTTATTAAACTCAGATCTGAGTTTAATAAGAACCCAAAACAAGATGATAACGTCACACTCAGCAAGAACGTACCAAAGAATATTTGTAAATAAAAGTTGCAATTTGCAACTGAATTTTTTTAAAAAACGTTTGTATAATCAGTCAGACAGACTAAAGTGAGGAGGACTGGACAGAAAGCTTTTGTTTGTATAATTAGCAGCTGATCTTCCATTCATCCTATCATTCTCTTCCTCTTATCCAGAACTGGGTCACAGCATCTCAAGTAGAGCTCTCCAGACCTCCCACTCCCTGGTCTCAGTCTTTAGCCCATCTGGAAGAACTCTGAGACTTTCCCTAACCAGCTGTAAGATGTAATTTCTCCAGCAGGTCTACCCCGAGGTTTCCTCCCAGTAGGGAATGATGTAAAACTCCCATGAAACATTCCAAAGGGAATCCTCACCAGTTGTCTGACTCCTTTCAATGTTGAAGAGCAGCTACTCTTCAAGACTAGCTGAACTTCTCACCCCATCCCTGATGGTGACTCCAGCCACTTTGCAGAGGTGACTTATTAGAATTGGGTCATGTGTTTTGTTTACATTCCTTCTGACGTGTTCTACTTGTTCTGCTCACCTGGTCCTGATAATCCCACTCGCACAGTTTACCTGTCTCCAGCAGCCTTTAAGCTCCATCTGGCCTCTGCCTCACCTCCAGATTGTTTGTAGCTTTGTAGTCCACTGCCTTTTCTCTCATACTCTGACATATTATACCAACTTGCTTCTGAAACCATGACCTTTGATTTCAACATGATATTTTCCTGATTATTGATGTTATGGATGTTGAATAACCTTGGACCTTATGCCTGAATGACCATGTCTCCAGCCTGCTCCTTCACAGATTAATAAGGCACCACACCAAGTCACAGTACCTGCTCATTGAGGTTCTGACCTATGCATTTTACTTTGTATTTGTCTATTGAAGAAGTTTTTCCTGTATGTTCAAGAATTAAGAATCCAACCAATGTTTTGTATAAATGTCTCTCCTCCTCTGCTGAAGAAACATATAGAATCATAGAAACTAAGCTCACCTTTTTGCTCACCGTTGACGTCATCACCAGATCATCTCCAACAGTAACAGAAATCTCAGCAGAGATGAAACTGATCATGTTCAATGATTCAACCTAACCTCTACTTCCTTCATCACAGTATTTTCCCTGAAGAATAACCAACCCGTTCCTGAGAAGATCCGGAACGTTCTACCTTGTAATGTCAATAAAAACTTTTAAATCACCACTTATTCTCTCATTCCTTGCATCCGGGTCCAAACAAAAACAAAACATCATTTCAACCACTTGTATTCAGTCTCATAGGTAATGATGATGAATGAAGTTTGGAGGATCTTCCTGTTACCTTTTTCATCTGTAAGTCTGATAATCATCTAAGTTCCTGTTTGTTTTACAGCAGCTGAAACAGAGCGAAACCTCACGCATTTGTCAGCTCCTCTGAGAAGGTGTTGTTGCATGTGTTGTTGGTAGTAAGTCGCTGCGGAGCCCAGAAAATGCTCCGACAGGTTGTTTGAAAACACTCTCACAGGTCGTATTTTTGGAGCTTTCCAAAATCGACCTACTGTATAAGGTCGTATAGTGTGCGGACGTGTTACATTAAATTGTAAATGTTGATTTGTGAGTTCATTTTGGAACAAGAATTACATTGTAAAAATATACATTTAATGCATAAGTCAGTTTGTAATGTGTTTCCCCAGATGGGATTTTAATTACATAAGATTAAAAAACCTTTAAGTTACAGGTCGTTGCTGTTAGTGAACCAAAACCTGATTGTTTTTTGTCTGCAGGTGAACAATCCACTACTTGTTTACAGCTTTACTATCTATTTTGCTTTTTCTGTGTGGATGAGGAATTTAATATTTTGAACAGGTGTATTATTTCACCACTGAGCCAGAAGCCTTGAGAGCTAAATGATGAGACAGCGTCATCTTCCTGCTCAAGGATACAAACTCTCTAAAGAACTGACAAATAAAATGTTTTACAGTTACCCGTGATCAGCCAGTTCTTGGCAGTAATACCTTACAAAAAAAAAAAGTCCTACTCTGTCCAAACTGAAAGAATAAAACAGTAAGTCAGTCGTCAATTTAGATATTTGGTTTTCTAGAGCACAACTCCGTTAACCAGTGAAAAAAAATAAAAAATCAGTCATAGATTAAACTGCAACCCAAATGAGCCGTGTAGCTGCAAATCTATACACAAAAAATGAGTTAATAAAATATCAGTCTACTGTTTATACTATACATGCAAAAAGTTGACAGATAAAGATGAAAAATATAAAAGCTCTGCCAAGCTAATGATTAGGGGAAAAGGAGGAATAACACAGCTTCTATTAAATCTACACAAAGGGGAGAATCAAAAAAATGAGGATGGTGGCAAGAAATGAAATGTACTGCAACTAAACAGGCTGTAAATCTTATATAATCAAAATTTATTCCAGTTTTAATGGCATATCTCCAACTGTAGAAAATGATAATGAAAGGTTACACTTGGTTCCCTTTGTGCAGCCTTTCATCCACGCTGCAGCTCCAACAGCTTCAGTACAGGTGTCTTGTAATGGCTTCAGTGTCTAAATTGTCCTAATTGGCTGAGCTTGTTCAGCAGGTGGTATCCTGTAAGAAGTCTGTGGAAAAGTAAAACTTGACTAAACCTTGTTATGTATTGGTAAAAGACCATTAACAACATATAAAACATGCACAATACCAGACCGTTTATCTTTTACCATTTCCATTTTTACGTATAAATCACTTTAAAACAACCACTCAGGACCAAAGTGCTGGACAGAACATTTACGATTAAAAACAAATAATTAAACACATAACAGCATTAAAACAAAATATAATGAGACATTTAAATAAAAAAGGAACAGCACATCTTTCAAAACAAATAAAATAATGTGGACTGGGATAAGATCAAGTAAAAACAACATCTCAAATGGCGTCAAAAAGAAATTAGAAGAGACAATTTTTTTATTTAGAAATGGGAAGAGAAGAAGTCAGTCTATTGTGAAAAGTAAGGTCATTCCAAATCTATGGCGCTACAGTAGCAAAAGCATGGTCACCTCTTAGTTTCTGCTCAGTCATGAGTACATTCGGGATCAGCTGATCAGCTGACCTGAGAGAGTGGGAGGGTGTGTAAGGCTCAGAGAAGTAGGCAGAGATGGGGCCATTAATGCATTTAAAAGCATATAAAAGAATTTTTAAATGAATCCTAAAATGTGCAGGCAACCAGTAGAGTGAGGTTAAAATTGGAGAAATGTCCTCATATTTTCCATGTGCTGGTTAAAAGATGCGCTGCAGCGTTCTGCACCCTCTGAAGACGAGCAATAGAGGAAGAACCGACCCCTAAATAAAGTGTGTTACAGTAATCCAACCGAGTGGTAATAAAGGCATGAATTACTGTCTCAAAGTGCTGCCTGGAAAGAATTGGCTTTAATTTAGCAGCTGCCTCAACTGGATAAAGCTAGATTACACCAATGTCCTGATTTGACTGTCAAACTTAAGATCAGTGTCCACTTTGACCCTCCAGGATTATGATGATAGGCTTAATATACTGGACCGTGAAGAGGAGTCTCAGTGGAGCAACCAAAAAACATTACTTCAGTTGTCATTACAATGTAAAAAGTTGTGGCACATTCAGGCCTTGATGTTGTCAGGACAGTTGGGTAATTGTTTTACAGTATGTGCATCCTTTTTCTTCAGAGGGACATAAATCTGGCAGTCGTCTGTGGAGCAGTAGGATGCTATGCCACGCTTCCTAATTATGGATCTAATTTTCTTTGAATTGATCTAATTAAGTTAGTTTACCACTTAATGCCAATAGACTGATGTATTCTCCATGGCAATTAGGAGGATTTGTTGTACAGCAGGTGGGTATTTCATGCACAGGTTGGAATTTGGTCAAATAGAACAATGATTTGAAAAAATAAATACATCTGAATGGAAAAAATTCTTTTAAATTTACCTGAAATGTAACCCTAAGTCACACATTTGGCTTGGCGTGTGCAGTTGTTTGCAGAACATGTGTGGGAGTAAGCGTGCATAATTTACAAAAAACAGGTCGATCAACATTTTCTTCAAATTTACACACAGATTAAAGCTGCAGGTGCTGAACAACCAGGATGCAGCAGTCACTGTGAAATAACATCTCCATTTTTTGTGAATTATATCTTTTCACTGCAGACTGAGTTGGGTAAGCACTAGTTGTCAATAGTATTTGTTAAATGGTTAGAATATGGAAAGCTGACACTGCAGCTAACGGAGAGTTTCACTGTCATCACCTCCCCCCGCTGCTCGTCTGAGCTGGCAAAATACTTAGCAACTGCTTCCAGTGAAAGGATGACCCTGGAAATTTAGATTTTATTGCTCAATATGGAGATTTTTCATCGATAAGAGTCAGATTTTGACAATGAGTGAGATGGAAGCGAGTACTGTACTGTTTCTAAGAAAGTTTTGTTTTGTTTTTTCAAACCAGGCAACTAAACTCTAAATTGCAACAATAGATTTTTTTAGCGCTTACTTTTTACCTCAGATTATTTCTTTGGTTAAATTTAATGTTGTATCTCTGAAGTTGACTTTGAGCTTTACAGCTAAATTCAGTTATTGGCATTCATTGGTTGGTTTCATAGAGCCAGTATTACAGTATTGTTTTTTTTTTCCAGTGAGGATAATTGGATTTTACTAAAATAAGAGTCAGTGGCCACATGAAAATACAAATGAAGGACAGAGAAAAGACGGAGGGGCACAGAGGGAGAAATGGCTCTGACAAGGTGAGGGTCCTAAATTTTGAGTTTGTGTTGCCACCTCATGGTCATCAAAAGTAATGCAGCATGACAGAGCAAATGCGTCACTTGGATTTGAGCTATTTGTGTCTACAAAAGGGGACAAAAAAAATATAGAATGGCCCCAGAAGATGCAGTAACAAGCACACTCATCAAAGAAATCACCTTGAAAGTAAGAGAAAGCTTACTTCTGGTGTTGTCGTCGGACAGAACTGAAACTGCAACTGGACTTTTGGGGTTTAATCTTTGCTTCATGTTCGTTTAGACTGAAATAAACACTGAAAAAAACCTGTAAGTACTGCAGCTTGAAAGCTGCTCTCACTTACCGAAAACACCCAGAAAATGAGTACAACATTTTACGTGAGAAATGATTATTGAACAAGTATGACTGTTTGTTGGGATTAAAAACATGTACAAACACAAACATTCTGCTGTGATATTTACAGACGTCTTATAAAAAGCCAAAGCAACATCAAAACATGAAATATTCCATGCAAACACTTGTATTTTTAACTAAAAGACTGCTAGCATTAAAGTCTGGTTTGAGCTTGGTGAACTGAAGTTATGCGCAATATTACATGTAACAGATTGTTCTACTTGGACACCAATTGGTGCAGTTTTAGCAGAAATGGAGACCGGCTTAGATGAGCTTTGCAGCCAGCTGTTGCTTACTGAGAGCAAATGAGCAGAAAAATATCTGCAAACAAAAAGACTAAGTAAGATAAAATGAGACCCTCTGTGTCCGCTGTCAGGGTAGATAAACATTAGCACTGCAATTTTGTTTTTTTGTTTTTTTTACTGCTGATAAAGATTTATTTTACTGCAATACAAAGAGAATTCAACAGTGTGCCTTGGAAGATCATCTATGTTTGCTTAACTGACGACACTAAAGTTACATCTAACTATATTTTATTGAGTTGTAAGAATGACCTGTTGTTTTTATGTGTTATCCTTTTGACCTGTCAGTGTTTTCTCCACCTCCAAACAAATGATCCCTCGAGATAGACACAAGCTCCCTGCATCCATGAACAAGATCAAGAGGGTATACTGCCAGAATTTTAGTTTATGTATTTTATTTTGTTACACGATCAAGATTTATTGTGAAATTCACAAGTAGGGACTGTTGTGTTGTATATTGGTTCCGCTGATGCTTATGAGAGAAATGCATGTACATGATGAAGCATTAGCATGTAAATTTATGCCAAGACAGGCCAGTTTAAGTAAGAGGAAGTGTAAATTTGGTTTAAGTTACCTAAAAGATCTTCATTTTTACCTCTAAGCATCAGCCAGTGAGGTTTGTGTGTGTGTGCTGTGCATACTGTGTTTTTAATGTTACTATTTTACCTGTATTACTATCTCATTGCATTTATGTTGTGTTTTAGTTTGACAGTGGAGAACTACATGCCATCAGTAAAATAATCTCTTAATTTACAAATAAAGAGGCAGAAGTGATAATATGGATGTTATAAAGTGCAACTTATTCATTCTGTTGGGTAATAATTCCCTGCATGAGATAAAAAGCACATTCTTTTCATGTCCGAGGGAGCGACCAATACATGCAACTTTCAGGTAAATTTGATTCAGACCTGAGTAAAGTGATTTATTCATCTGTGTCTGGATGCACTTAACAGCTGCATTGAAGTTCTGCTCTTCTGCTTCACTCTGGCACATGCTTATACTCACTGTTTCTTTTTTTGCACTGTTGAAACTCATTTTAAAACCATATGCAGAAAGAGTATGCACAGTGGTCCCATTTGTTACACTGACCTCACTTCGACCAATGAGCACTTGGGCTAATGTTAACTGTCTGTGCCGCCTCTTCACTTTCTGCTTCTCACAAATCCAGTTGATTTCTGTATCCGTGTGTGAAAATGAGATCTAACTAAGATGGTGGTAATTCTGAAGAGGCTCGGTTTCATTTTCATTACTTTTTTTTCTGATGAAACAGATTAGAGTTAGATAAGGATATCTGAAGGTAAACAGACACTCCTTCATTATTGTGAACATTTGATATGAAATTTGTGTAAATCTTTTCCCACTTTTAAACCTGATGCCTGCATTTGCTTTTTTAGACACCTTTACTAAATTCTTCAAAACTGTCTCTCTCTGCCTGAATACTAATCCTGCCTGACTGTCTCTCTATCTGAAAATGGTTTGAAACAAAGTCTACTTTGTTTTTCATTCGTGCATATTTAAAGATCCTTTTATTTAAGTGCAGTATTTTAGTTCTGAGGTGGTATGGACATGATCACATCTGTTTCAGGATGGTACATATAAACACACTGGCCAAATTGGATGAATGACCCATGTAAGTACAGTTAGACTGTTGAGTCTTCATGTCATAAACATGCAGTTTGAATCCTAAAGGAACAACAAGGTTACAAAGTCATCTTGTATATGAAGTTCCTTTGAATCATAATCCAGATGTATTTTGTTATTTTTAGGGATGCACCAATACCGATACTGGTATCAGGTATCAGGGCCGATACCATTCTAATGTACTCTTATCGGTATTGCGTTAACCAATGCCATGAACCAATACTTAAAATCTTGAAACGCTGCAATAATTTCACAAAAAATTGTTATTTTTCACTTGAAATTGTAGTTTTATTAAAATGTTTTTTTTTATCAAGCTCACCATCATTTGTTGATGCAGAGAAGAAAATAAAACCTGTCCTCCGTTTCAATGCATTTTTTAGCGTGATAGACGTATCGCCATTGGTAATCGGTATCGGCAAGTACTCAGATCCAAGTATTAGTATTGTATTGGTTTGAAAAAGTGTGGTTGCATCCCTAGATATTTGTAACTTTCAGTTTCTGTCCTTGCTGTATTGAAAACATTTTTTTGTGATCATTTCTGGAATTTAGTTGACATTTTTGCTGTTTGTACCTGTATTTTCTTTCCCTACAGATACATTTAATAATAACACAAAATATAAAAGGATCAAACATCCCATTGGAAATTTTTGGTCTAGCTGCTGTTTATGGTACATTAGATGGACCTGGTCAAAAACAGAAAAAGAGGTGATTTTAAGAAGTGACATAAGGACAACTGCTTAAAATCACCATGCTGAGCAGCAAAAACATGAAACAGAATGAAAGGCAAAATATGCTTTTCATGTTACAAGTTGCAATCAAGGTTAAAGTCTTTGCTTTTCTTCCCAAAGGAGTTAAGGTTAACACATTCAGCCTGCTAAGTGATGTTCAGAGGAAAAAAAATCAAGAGACCCGTCTGTAATGACTGGCAGGCTTGCTTTTTCCCACATGTAGGCAGGCTGACAACTGACAAGCTCTTCATGTGCTCATCACTGTAGTTTGATTTGTGTTAGCTGTGTGTGATGTAATATTGGTTCAGTCCCTCACATCTTATTTTGTAATCTTGGAATTCATTTAACATAACAGTCAAAAACTTCAGAAATCGCATTTAAAGTCCACTCGTGTAATCGTTTACTGATTGGTTTAATTATGTGGGTTTTCAGTGCACAAACATCAAAGCCCCTGTGTTACTATTTGCCAATTATTCTTCGGTTTCTGTAATAGTTTTTGATTTCAGTATTAAAAGTGGAATATGGAACATGAACATCAGCAACATCCAGATTGCGGATTCCGCTGCCACAACAGCAAAACAAGGCCTCGAGCCATCGGGGCGCCAGGCTCGCGACCCCCATACTCTCCTATGCCACGAAAATCACTCACCCAAACCCACTCTTGCCCCAGATCCTCTCTGGTTGCTCCTCCCCCGAGAAGGACAACGAAATCCCCGGCGCGCCGATGCAGCTTCTCGATCCACCAACTGCCCCCCCCTCCACAGTACCAGCCTTGCTTTTATGGACTATTCACCGTATCAGGCAACCCACAATGGTGCCCTCTACTCTGCCTGCTATTGGCTGGTAGATGTAAACATAATGCCAATGTCATGCCCATCAAAATAAGCTATTTTATTGTATTTTAATTTAAATATAATTGTTAAAGGAAATACTGTATTTCAAGCTGTGTTCACTAATTCAAAAAAGTTTTAATAAACAAAAATAACATCTAAATTAAATCACAATAAATAAAACAGAAATAACAATCAGAACATTGCTTGCTGCATGTTCAGCTTGTGAGAATAAATCTGTCAAGTATTTCTATGCATCCGGACAACAACTCCGACTGCTTTATTTAACCAAACATGGGGGGGGAAAACTAACTAGCATGACTTCATTTACAATGAATTTTGAACCGTCTGAATTCTCTAAAATATTTGCAAACGAGCTCACCCTGCTTATACAGTTCATACATTAAAATGGACATTTCTTCAAAGCTTTTATTGTTTTAAAAAGTCAAATCACTGCTGAATTTTATAGAAGAAAGTTGAGATTTTCTAGATTATCTGCTCCATTAGACTCCTCTTAAGGAATGTGAACTCTTTTTGACCCAGTGTTTTCCTCAGTGTCCCACATAGAGTCAAATTGTTGCTCTTCGATTAAGTAATTTGATAAATGTCCTTCCTATTTGTGTGAAATCTGTTTGGCTTTCACTATTTAAAACATTAGTTTTGCCTTCGATCTGCTTGTCAGACTATATGTGAGTCTCTGAGTGAGAGCATGGCAGCATAGTGTCTTTAAAACTAGATTAAGCAAAGACTTATTATATTTTGGAATCATTTGAACAAGTAAATAATGATGTAGGTGTATGTGTGTGAATGCCATCTCTTTGATTAATTAAAATTTTTTCACTGACTCAAGTAATAAGTTCCCTCAATTAAGGAATACCTGAACCATGCCTACCTCCTCTCCAGTCCTCGAGCAAGAACATATCATAGGATTGACTTTTATTAAGATAAATAACCCTCTACAATTTAGAAACACAACAAATCCAGACCACAGGTCCAGTTCTAATGCTGGCCTTGAGCCACATTCATTTCATCTCTGTAAATGTCACCTTGATCCAGTTATTTTAATGAACATCTTGCAAAATCAGCTTTTTAGCCCAGCGGGAGCTTTAGATAGCAGAGAAGATTAGAATGTTTTTTAAGCAAAGACTGTAACTGTTTTTGATAATTGTACGATTGAAAATGTCTTTCTGTCGCTGTCAGTGTAATTCAGGGATGTTATTTCAATATATATTTTTTTTTATTTGTGTTGTTTTCATCAGCTTGTCTTTGTTGATTTTCCACTTTAAAAAACTGCTTAAAAGTAAAACAGATAAGCTGACTTTGCATTTCTATTGTTGCAGGAAGAACAAACTTTCTGCACATATTTCTTCTTCTTGTGTCATTCCATAGTTGGGTACAATACAGGTTCGAAGTCATCCATGCAGTTCAGTGAAATCTTGACCATCACTTAAAAAATACATCTTTTATATGTTGATTCATATTAATTCACAGAGTTTTTATCCTGCTGCTGCATGTTCAGATTTCTCTCATACGTTTACATGTAGTTACTAACTTCATGCTTAAAAACACTGTCACTGTGGGCAGGATTTTCAGCCCCAAGTTTCTATCAAAAATAAAATATGTCAGCACTCTTAAAAGGGATATTATGGCTTCACATTTTCACGAAGCAGGTAGGTGGTGATGCCTGGTCCAGCTTTGATCTAAGCCGATGTGCCAGTCCTGCTGCATCCTGGTATTTTTCAGTTTCTGTTAAGTGGAAAATTGCAGCGAGAGCAGCATGACTTCACTGCGAGTATAAATGTAGACTTCATTGTCTTGATGTCACAGTTCATTTTTCAGAGAGTTGCACATCAGCATAATTCAGTCTTCAGCTCCCGTCATGTGTTTAGTTCCAGGTTCTTGTCAGATCCCTTATATCTCTGTTCTTGTTTAGCTTTTGCCAGAACGTGCTCATCATTTTGTACCACTGGACATAATACCAGTTCATCTCAGCCTGTATTTCTTTACAAGATTACTAGCATTTAGAAAATGCATTTGATTTTAGCTTCTCTGATGCATCATAAGCTGCAATAGTTTTCCTTTGAGTGACAGTTTTACATGAATAAAAATACATTGTTGTTGTCCTGAGGTGACTGCTCTGCCGTTAGTCTCCTCCTCAATGTTCTTGTCCCCTAGTGTTGTGAAGGCCTGTTAAGATCTGAGGTGCTGCATGACTGTGAGGCATCTTTAATTCATATATTTGCAAACTCGCACTAACACTAAATCCATTTTGTCAGACTTCTATCTGCTTCAGGCCACATAAAAGCTCAAACTAATCAGCATCCTATACTGGCAGCTATAGGTGGTTTTTGGTGACAAGCACAACAACAACCCAATAAATAACTTGCCCTGCTTGTCATGTTTCACTTATCTGAGTGCTTGAACTTTGCTTGTGACAGTGATAAATGCGATTTTCGATCATCTGATAAGTCTTTTTTTCTTTCAGTTACAGCCCTTTTCGAAACAATTTCAGTGGAAGATTTCCCAGATGGTTCTGCGTGGAAGTAATTTTAAAAGTACATCTGAACCAACCATGAAAACAACAGTTCTTCACATTAGCTTCAAAAAACTTAAAACACAGAGGAATGAAGTGACGGTGAAGCTTAGTGTTTACTGAGCCGATAAAGGAATTATGGTATGATTTTCGCTGGTCGGCTGCACTTCGTTTGGCTGTTATGTTGCTTCAAGTGTTCAAGTCTGTGTGGCAAATGCAGCACAGAAAAATCCCTTTTTAAGGTACATTTTTCTTCGGGGAGCTCCCACGTTCCTATAAGCCTCCGAAATCCCATTGAACCATTTGGTCCTGATGTGCCTGATGTTAAAAGAGAAGCAACAAAGAAAATAAATGAGAGACAGGTGCATGAAGAGGAAGAGATGGATGAAGAGGAGTTAAAGGGGGGTGAATGTTGTCTTGGGGAAGTTGGAGTTTATTACAGAGGACTGTTGATGCCTGCACTCTTTGGCAATTATCCAGATATAGTGTAACGGAGGGGAGGTGCAGTTTACTGAGCTGCTAGAAGGTTAGAAGAAAATTGATGCTGTTTTGCTTCACCTAGCACTAAGCCATCACCCAAAGTGTGTGTGTGGCTGCGTGTGTATTACATATACACAAACAGGACAGATGCAGACAGGACTGCATCTGTCAGGGCTGGAGTCAGAACTAATTGTCTGATATCATCTCAAAGCACTAGAAAAATTAATTGAAAGATGATAGTGAGAATGTTTAAAAAAAAAAAACAATTGATAAACGGACACTGACTGGCTGTTAGTAAATGTCTATGCATGAGTATGGTCAATCTCAGAAAAAACAACCAGATACCAAAATTCTATTATAAATAAACAGTTAAGCAGGTAATTGATTATATCATGCAATTATTTTTGGGAACTTTAAAGAGGCCATTTCATACAAATTTCAGGACTTTGTGGTTATTTCTTAAGTATTAACCAGTAATCTGAAACATTTTATATCTAAAAAATGTCAGGAAACACTGATTAACAGACCTTTCAATCTGTCTGCCTTAAAATTTGGGTGGTTCCAACACCTTCCGTTAGGCTGCTTTGGCAGCAGCTCGTTCATATTCATTGTTCGAATTTGCTGGACTCTGATTGGCTAACAAACTAGCCTATGAGAGCAAGGTATACTGTTTCCTGCCCCGCTGTGCATGGCAACGTTAGACGTTGTGTCTTAAAGTTTGTGACGTAATGCTACAGCTTTTAGCCAGCAGCATGCTAGGTGTTGTTTCAACCGCGGGAGCTGCCGAAAACTAACGAACAAAGGAGTTGTGACGAAACAGATACAGGCCGTTCAGACTCGGGAGAACTCGGGTGTTATCACCACCTGCGTAGTTTGAGAGATTAAAACTGAAAGAGAAGTTGTTGACCTGTTTTCACACCCATTATGAAGGTAAGAACACCTGTGGAGCTACTACTACTACTACTGTCATTTAGCAGACGCTTTTATCCAAAGCGACTTACATTGAGAGAACATACAAGCAAGAAATCAAAGAGAAGGAAACAATATAAGGAGGCGGACTGTTTGGAGTCCAGTTTAATTCCGACGCTGATACATCAAGTGTATTTCATTTTTTTTTTTTTTTTTAATGGAAGGGCCTCTTTAAGGAATCCAAAATTCCCAGAGGAACAGGGAGAAAATGCAAACCATTTCTTCTGCAAGGCTGCAGTCCTAATGTCTAATGTCTCTTTTCCACTGGCATCTACTCAGCCCGCCCGATTCAGCCTAACACCACATGGCCCGTATTGTCTTGTGTACCCATTATGTTCACAGACGTGAGGGCAAAGGTGTGGGCGAGGGTGGGGTTTCGATTTGCAAGCGGCTCGAGAAGTCCGTGATGCAGAAAGTAGTCGACACAGAAAACCCAGCAGCACGGCTGGAAGCTTCCCGGGCTTGGTTTCAGAAAAACACCCAGAATTTTTTCAAAGTGTCTCCAGCGGGGCAGTTGCATGCCGAACCAATCAGACGGCAGCAGCAACAGGGTGGGGGTACCAGCATCGTCAACTATCCTAGCCAGTCACAGCATAACAAATTACTCAGAGGTGGTACGAAAAAAACGCAACTCAGCCCTGAAAATGGGTAGTGAAAGTGCCCTCAAAAAGAGTAATGTGGGGCAATGCGGGGCTGAGTAAATGCCGGTGGAAAAGGGCCACAAATGAGGTGTAAATCAGCTTTAATCAGAAGAGTTTAAACAACAGAGCAGAAAAAAATGGTAAAAAATGTAAATATATACATTTCAGTTCATCAGTCAACATGGATGGTTTTAAATGTCTTTATTGTAAAATAGTTTGAGTTTTGTGTCTTTATGGTTTCATCCTGTCACTCCATGATCACGCAGGGTGTAATGACACATGGCAGTAAATGGGTATTTACAGGTTAAATCAACCACACAGATCTGATAGGTTACATGGAGTTGGAGTGTGAGATTTTGCTAAACTCTGCCCAAACTAGCTCACAAACTTCCAAACATGAAAACAAGGAACCCTCCTCTTAAATTGCAAAATACACTTGTGATTAATGACAGTAATTTACTCCATAGGGGAGCGACTAACCCAAAATTATTGTGAGCAAGTGCACTAACCCTAACCACTGGACAAAACTATACAAAGGTCTTTTATTACAAATCCAAAGATCAGATAAGCTCATGAATACTAAAAAAAATTATGTCGGAGAAACAGAAAGCAAATGCATAATATTTAAAAGATTGTGTTTAATGTGAAAGGTGATAAACATCATAGAATAATGACAATATGGTGAGACAGTCTTGATGATAATGATGCTGTTTTGCATGTTTTGTTGTTTTTGTTTATGCTCTAAAATCTTATGTTGTTGTGCAGTCAAGCATTCTCTTCTCTAGTCATATGGAAATATGCAATTTAAAGAATAAGTGTTTTTTGAAACCAAAATGCTAAATGCATTAATATTTATCTGTACAAGTTTTCCACCTTTGTGAATATTGAACCCTGTGAAATATAGAATGTGTTTTTAATTCAGAAATTCAGGTTTTTGTATTTATTTTTTATTTATTTATAAGAAAGTTCTGATTTATAGAAATAAAATGCTTACATTACAGCTGCAGCTCACCAAACTCCACCCAAGACCCTCATCACATATTTTGCATGCCTTGGGGAGTTAATATGCCCATGAAGATGTTGTCAAGGCACAATAAAGACTTATTCTAGCCAACTTTTTTACAGTTTAAAGCTCATCCTCTTCTGTGAAGGGGCCCTAAAAGAGAAAATAACAGTAAGAAGGGTGGACTTTATATATAAAAGTGAGGATTAACGATATAACTAAATAGTTAGAAAAAGGATGGGGGGGGAAACACTTGTATCAGAGCTCTCAGCTGAGAAATCCTGATGTTTGTGTGTCTTGTAGTTATGGTTCAATTTTTATGCTATCTTTTAAAGTCATTAAAAACATCTTGTAACGAGTTTAAATGGGAGACGTGTCTTTGTGTCGTCGAGGAGAAAAGACATGACTGCTACAATATGCTGGAGCAAATATTCCAGAGCCTTTCTCTGTAAAAGGTCCCCCATGACAGCTCAACCCAGAGGCAACCGCTGTCTCCACCTCACTTTCAGTCTCCTAATCGACTTTACATCCAGGTCCTGTACAGTGAATCAGGTCATATTTCTTTTCAGTCGTTTCAGAATGTCCCCTGGCAATATGAATGTCAACCAATCTGAGCAATAATGTAGTACAGCGTAGACCTATTGTGTAAACAGTATAATATCTCTGCACAAATAGCAACAACTGAACAGTCTTTCTGCTCGAGAATCCCATGTTTGGTCAACATATCTGTCTGCAAAAAGCAAAGGAGTTATAGATTCAGAAATAAAGACAAATTAATTTTAAAAATCTCTTTATTTTTCAGAAGTAAGTTTATTTTTTATCTATTTGTTAATTTGTTTGCTCGTTCATTCATTTTCTTTGCTAGGCAGCCAGTTAGGTGACAGTGTTTTGTTTGAAATTTAGTTTTTGTTACTGTAAAAAATGATTAATTTTTTATCTTAACCAGTTGTTTTCGTTGTTGGGTGGTGAAAGGACACAAGAGGTGTAAAAAAAAATACTTCCAAAAAAAAAAAAAACGCTAACATGGCAGGAAAAAACAATTTGTTTATCCAAATCAGCACAGGAAGCGAAAGAAACAGAAGAAGCTCAAGGAACACGGGGTGATAAGCAGAGTAATTGAATGCACTGTCCGAGGCGCAAAACCTAAATTACATGGGGACAAAGACTAAATATAAAAACACAGGGAACTAAAGAAAAGATGATGGGACTAACTACAACAAAAAAAACGTGTTAAATGACACACATGGGAAAGATTAAGGAAACACATAAAAACACGAGGCAAGTAATTTTAACCCAACAAATGAACAAAAACAGGAAAACCTGGCAGAAGACACCATAAAGACAAACTCAAAACCTACAACTGTGACAATTTTAGGATCTAAACCTAACCAAATGCTTCAAATACCTGACCCAACATGGTCAATACAATGTTTCACTTGGTAAAAATGAACTAATTTGATCAACATCCCATAAGAACTTGCTCAAGTTGGTGCTTAACGGTAATTAATCAAAGATACCAAAGTGTTGTGATAGATGAAGGAAAGATACATAAACCTACATTTGAAATGCTAAATGATTCAAATGTTTCTCAGAAACAAAGTTTAACATTTAAATACTTGGCACACGCTTAAGTTTTCCAGTGGGAACAAAAGCACAGACTAAGATAAAATAATTTTTAAAAAGTTAAACGGTAAAAAAAAAAAACGAACTAACCAACATCTGAGGTGATTAATGAAGGGATTTTTGGACAACAGCTCACAAATCAAGAGTTAAAACCAAACAGCAAGGGAAAATAATATTGCTTCACACAGAGAAGAACAGTAACTCCCAGCAGAGTTTGGCAATTAAGAGCCCCTCGTTAAGGAGGCTTTCAGTGACTAATGGACAAAATACACAGGCGTGTACACACACAATCACCACGGGGAATAAGGGATGGCCAGATGTAGACATAAATTATCAGTAGAAAGATCTTTTCATTCTTTCTTTTCTACATTTTTATACACTGTCTGGCTCTGATGTGGACTGAAACCTTAAACGACACCATGCTGTTGGACACCAACAAATTCAAAATGAGCTGATACTTTCTATGAAATGGTAAAATATCTCAGTTTTAACTCCTTATATGTTGTTCATGTTTAAATAGGTAATATATTATGGATTTAGGAGATCTAGTTACTTTAGTTACATGCCGTCCCAACATTTTTGGAGATGTGATTGTTTTTATATATATATATATATATATACTTATTTGAAAATTAACAAATAAGAAGAAACTGTTGCGTCTAACCTTCCAAGTGTTACTAATTGCTTTTGAAAGAGCGTACCACTTTCTTTGCAAATAAAAAAAGAATAATTTTTCACGCAAGGACTAAGCAGAGAATCTAAATTTGAATTATACATAATGTCTTTGCACCTCTCAGCTTTCATTTGGAATGGGATGATTATATTTCTGAGTTAATGGCTGATAAGATGAGTTTGTCTTTTTTTTTTTTATCATGTTGCATGTCCTCATTCTAACCTTCTGGTTTTAATGTGTCACTATTTTCAATGGAATGTGGCAAAAAATAAATCTGATTTCAACAGGGACAAAAAGAAAAGGAAAAAGACGTGTTTGATGCATCTGCTGTCCAATTCTTTTTACTTCACCCTATGAGCACTCAATCCACCCGGCGCTGCCTTATATTGTTACAATCAATTCACTTGCACCCGCCAGGACTTGCTGTATTTATCTACAGTTGCTTTGAGTCACAGTGAGAACAAAACTGGGCTGTTTGTAGACGCTGGAATTGGAAAAGCCACATAGAGATTGGTAGGTCATGACCTCTAGTCATGGTGCGAGCTGAAAAACAGTTTGCTTTTGTGTCTTTCTGTCTTTTGTTTTTCTTTAAACCTTAATGAAAAAGAAGCATAACAGTGTAGTTCTATATAAAGCAAAAGTTGATATTTTGCCAAAGCAGGAAAATAACGTAGTAAAATGTCAGAAAATGATGAAATTATGCAAAGATTCAAAAACACAAGTGTAAAACTACCTAGTTTAACCTTTTCAGCATGAGTTAAGATTTTTCTCCCAAAGTGTTTTTTTTTTTGCATGAAAAAGCACGACTTTGACCTTCCTTTTTTTACACATGCTTCAAAAAAGGTTTTTGTATGTTCTCTAAAGTGAAAAACATGCAATTTGTTTATTAAACGCGTAATAAATTAATTAGACAGCATAGAAATATTATCTGAATACACAAACACATACATACCAGAGATATCCAAGGGTCCAATCTGCTGGTTTATGTGTAAAAACAACCAAAACTGCCCAAACATGAGAAAACAGTTTTGCAATTGCTGCCCACTGTAGTGACCCACTGTACATGAAGGGGTTTACAACAGTTCAATAAGCAAATAATAACATTTATTTACGTTGCTTAAGAGAAGTGTGAGGTTTTCTGCAGTGCTTGCACCTCACATTCATGCCAAGACCGGATTCTTAGAGACAAAAACTGATTTTTAAAATTGTATTTTGCTCTTCTTGTTGCAGCACCTGTTTTCATAAGCAATAATGTAACATCATGTTTCATGCATGGCCACTACTACACTGTGCTGTAGAACGAAAAAACACAACAGAGCCATTTCTTTCTCACTTTATCCAGATCTTGTAGCTATTGAACACTGACTGTGTGCTGACATGGTTATACATACAGAGAGGTTCATAAACAAAAACATATACAGTATATGATAATATCCATATCCACATTGTAAATGGAACCTTTGTTTCCACAGACTGCAACCAAATTCATCTAACTGGAGCAGGAAGCGTAGCTTTTGGTGTGGTGTTGGACCCAAATGCAGGCGGCAGGCAGACGGTGTAAAATCTGAGGTGATTTAATGAAGAAATGAAACAGTCTAACGACTTAATCAGACTTGACACTCAATTTGGAATCACTAATTAACCTGACATGTGAGATTTTGGACTGAGGAAGTGAAGTACCAGCAGAAAAAACCCACATGTGCTCAGAGAACAAGTAAACTCTACATAGATGGTGTAACAAGCGAGACCTGTTTGCTCTGAGGCAGTAGCATTAACCAATAGCCCACCATGCTGCAGTCACCTCATCCTCACTAATTAATTCTTTTAGAAAAGGAAAAACTGAAAGACGCTGCAGAGCAAACTGTGAGAGATAACTTTCTGTCTTTCATCTCTAAGGATCAGAGAATGTTTGATGGTTTGACTTTTACTGAGAAGGATTTTCATGAGACGTCTCTGTAGAAGGAATACTGCTCTGAAACACACACTGATTTGGTGAAAGTTGCTTGTTCCTGTTGACTTTAAAACATTTTAGAACTAATATTTTGCTGATTTTTAAAAAAGGAATAAGCTATGAAACTTTTTTAACCCAATACATTACATGTAGTATATAATATAATAGTTCATTACAAATATTACTGGACAAATAAAACTCCATTTAATTTAATGAAATAGATTGACATAAAATGAACCTCTATACATTAATCCTGATTCATAATCATTACAGTAGTAGCTCTGATGACTAAAGAAAACATGCACAAAAATAACCTGAAGTAACAGCAAGCACTCCAGCTGAGAGCAGGCTATAATTTCCTTCATATCATTTTAGTTTTGATTTTGAAATTTTGATTGAGTCACTCTCGCATCTGGCAATGCAATTACATTTTTAATAGGAAACTAAATGGAGTCGATGGGCTTCTCTGTATTGAAAAATAGGAACTGCCTGCCGTTTTTTGATTGAAGAGTAAAACATTTTTACTCTCCATTTAAAACCTGTGTTCAGGATTTGTCTTATCTCGGTACTCTTGTTTATATTCTCAAGGTCTTTTGTCAACCCTGGTAGTTTTTCAAGTGGCAGACTAAAATGAATGCGAGCACTTAACTAATCCCACTCAGTGTTTGTTGCATTTTCAGCTGCTGTTAGTGAATATTTTGCCTGCTTTACAAACTTTTTTCATCATCCGCAATGGCCGAAAGTGTTTTATTACTTTACGAACATCACTCTCAAGCTGCCGCCCTGAAAACCTACAGTCATTTCAGATGAAGATGATGGTGTAGTGTGGTTATATAAATGATACAGAGTAATCAAACGGGAAACTATGAAAGAGAAAAAATAAAGTTTTTGTTCGATAAAGTACTGTTCTGGAGAAAAGATGTAGAACCATGATGAGTATGATGTTCCTTGCGGTTTGTTTTCAGAGATGGAATTCAGCATATCTTAACTAATTAACTGTTATTTCAGATACTGTCACGTTTCTTGTCATGCAGTCTGCATATAATCTCATCTGACCTGTGAAAAACAAGGTATTTTCTACACAACTACCACTGACTCAATACTGATGCAGGAAAATCTCAGCTCATCATCAGAAATGTTGAAATTCTGAATCACACAAAAAAGCCAGTCTGGCACCAACAACCATGTCATGTTTTCTTTTAACTTTAGCAAGTTGTCTTAGTCACATAGATGCCAAAATGCACTTAGTTTCTACCATCTGGTTTGTTGGAGATCGTTGATCGTGTGAACAAGCAGCTGAATAGATTTAGGTGGCCAGTGGGTGTATATTATGTATTATGTATTTATATCTACACAAACTTTTATACTCACATCTGCACAACAAATCATGATACAAACAAAAGTTTCAAAAATGACTAAGCTTAAACTACAAACTTTTTTCCACAACAATACCTTAGATTAATGGTAAACAGACTTTATGACACTATAAATCATCTCTATATTAATGTACTCTCAACTTTTAATTTTTCTCATGTTGCTTTGTTTGTATTTTGCTTTATTTTAGTTTCTGAATAGACATTACCAATTTAAAAGACAAATTACTTTGGTTTTATATTAAAATTATTTAAAATCTTGAATTAATCAACCTGTCAAACCTAAATAAGACAGAGTTAAAGGATAAATTAGAGTAAATGTGGGTTTTTTTTAGAGTTATACAGGAAATAAAGAGAGCAAGAGTAGTAATACCCTTGTGAGCCCTCCCTATTTACTGCTCCGTTAAGCTGCATTCATTTATCCTCTGAAAAACTTGCTACACACCAACCTACAGACACACATATATACTGTGCAAATGGCCCCGAGAGGCACTTCTCCCTGGGCAGCTCTACTAATTAGCTGCTTCTAAATGAATGAGTTAAACTAAGTTCTCTTTATACTATGCTGTTTTTACTAATGCAATGTATTTAATTGTGTACTACCACACAGAAACCTCTACAGATATCCAATTTTTAAAGTAGAAATGTAACAATTTTAGTCAGGCGACTTTAACTTAATTTATCTTTTACTATAAGGTCAATGTAAGTTAAGCTTCAGCCTTTCAATCAGACACCCAGAAATAAAAAAAGTTATGAGGGATAGTCCTCAAAATTAAAGACTTTTAGTTCAGTTACTTAACTCTTTTCTTATAATCATTATAATTATTAATTATATACATAATATTAGAATGTTGATAGGGGGAAAAACTTAGTGCAAAACAATAGCTACAACAAGGACAACCAACTCCAACATGTTTCTTAAATATTATTTGTTTTTTTGTTTTTGTTTTTTATTTTAGTTTGTATCTGGATGTGTGAGCACTGGACAGAGTGAATGTCTGCTTTTCAAATAAAGTGTCTATTGTATCTGTCTATTTGTCTATCTGAATTTAAATGAAGGTAAAGTAAAATTCAGTGTTCAAACTTCAGTTACTATCATAACTAAAACCACAACTTATGAAACATTTCAATTAAACTATAAATGTATTTATGTATTGAGTTCACAGTAGTTTGATTTCAGGGTTTCAAGTACATTTGCACACAATGTGTTGACCTCAGTGGCGCAATGCAAAGTCAGTTTTTTGTTCACGGAAATTGTCGTTATGCCATTCCAGGAATTAAACCAGAATTAGGTCAAAGGAAAAAATTGGTAGGGGCGTTATGAAAATAGCAAGTCAGCAAACAGAAAACTTACCCACAAAAGGGTCACTTCTTCAAATGTTAGTTACACTTCCACTTTATCAGTAAAAAAGGCTTTGAACATAACAAAAACAAATGTCCAGTTCGAGACAAGTTCACAATTAAAGTGCATCTTTTTGTCTTCTCAGCGTCTTGAGAACCAGGTTCCTCAGGCAGAAACTGTGTAAAGTGTGTTTTAAAAGCAGGACAGGCCGGAGGCCAAAAAAGGAACTGAGGGGGGGGGGGGGGGGTGACAAGAGAAGTGGACTAATTAAAGGGAGCGTGGGAGAAAAAGAGACACCACAGAAAAGGAATTCAGTCAGACAATATTTATTTCTCTGCACGGATGCGCGTGTGTTCGGTTACGGTTTTCTAACTTTTGAATCCTCTTTAAAGTCAAAATGTTTTTGTTTTTTTCATTTCCAACATGAGTAAATAAATACTGGTCTGTGTTGTGTCATCATAACAGCAGTGCCTTCAACCAAGAACAAGCTGCTTGTTTTGCTCCACTATGATAAAAATCTAGTTTTACAGACAACAGAACACTGCAGTGTTAAAAAAAAAAAAAAACTCTTTTAAAATAAAATTATGTTTTCTATCTGTGTAATGAGAAAACAGAAGAGTGGATAAAAGAACACTTAACGTTCATGCTCTGTCTCACACGCTAACATCCTCAACTGGATGAAGACTTCATGCACTATTTTATTCAAAGATGAAGGTAATACATTATAGCAATATATATTATTTCTCATGTTCTCAGTATTCATATTCAGACTTGTTTAGTTAGCAAGTAAAGGATTTCATCAGTCCGCATTGCCAAGAAGAGATAGAGTATCTAACAGCTTCCATTTACTATCTTCTCCCCAAATTCTCATGTGGATTCTATTGATGCATCTCAGTGTTGTTCATCTGCCTAATCTAAACTAATAGCATGTTTTTTGGACTGGGAGATGAAGCCAGAGTGCACCGCAAACATGCAAACTCGGCACAGAAATGCCTGTAAAGCCCAGATTAAAACCAGAAATCGCCTTGCTGCGAGGAGACAGTGTAACCACCATTTTTGTTTATTTTCACAAAACTTCTGGGAGCTTGTACGAACAGGATTCAGTTGTTTAATTTTTCAAGCTCTTTGCAAAAAGAAAATACTCTAATTAAATAAATAATCTATCTTTAGGTTTTCCTTTTGCTTTAATTTGTAAAAAAGAAAACAAATTCCTTCATGGTTAAAGTATCTAAGTTTTTTAACCTAATCACAATCACATAAACTCGCCCTTTTTTATAACTAATGCAATACTTTCTCACCTCTAGCCAGTGAGTTTTCCCTGTAACTATTTGAAGCCTGCAATATTAAAACTTCGGCTCTAGTTCATCCACATGATTTTCTACAACTTTTTCAGAAACTCATAAAAAGTTGGGCTCAAGTTGTTATATGTGCAAATATTTTTAGGCTATTCCTGGATTAAATGAATCTGCTTCTTCATAAAAAGAATTGTTGGTAAAACTATGAGGGTTAAAATTGCTAATATTTACACGCATATAGGGGACTATTAATATTAATATTAGCTGTAGCCCCAGACTGAACCTTATCAAATTAGAAGTGTTGTTTACTTTTTAAAGAGACAGTTTAAATCTCTTGAAGTTATGAACAATTATCTCACCTGCTGCTGATAACAATGAATTTAAATTTTTTTTGTTTGGAGTTTGTTGCTTGCATATAGACAACAAAGATTCTGATAAATCTCTGAACTTTCTCAACTTGGAAAACACATTTAATATTTTGTTAAAGTCTAAGAAATTTCAAAGTGATTCATTTGATTTGTAATTATTAAAACTTGTCATCAGATTTGGATTGCGCCATCGTTTGCAAAGGTTTTTTGAAAACTGAGCTAGTGGCAGCACTTCCTGTTTAACCTGGGGTGCTTCTAGCAAAACACGGCAATATGTCTGCTGCTAAAAACATGTAATGCAAAATTTTAAACCAATTAGCAGCGAAATCACAATGACTTTTCTTGAGATTGGAGTTGTTTTAGGACAGCAGCATCACACTTTGGTTTTAACCATTCGCTTTACAGTCTGATCAGAACTAATCTCCTTTTCTTCAAAGAGCTAATCAGCTACCTAAAAAAGAAGTTTGTCATAACTGTTTCACAGCAGCCCACTTCAAAAAATCTGAACTATCACTTTGAGTTTAATGGGTATCAAAACCTAAAGCTTAACTTCAAAACCACGACAAATGGAACTTGAGAAGATATTTAATGATGTTTACTCTTGTAGGTCTCAGTTCTGACCTTTTCTAGGTCTCACTTGAACACGCTACATGATCTGCACCATCTACAGTCCATATTAGGAATGAGATTTCAGCAAGCAGAGTTCAGCAGTTTGTCGGGTCACTGCACACTACAGTACCTCGTGTCCTGTGGGACAACTGGGAAACGGAGCCCTGACACAAATCTGCTTTGTATAATTGGACTCAGAGGCTCCATCAGCCGGAGCAGAGCTTTCCTCCCGTCTCCCAAGAGCTTTCTGCTCCTGCTGAATCCATTATTTCAAAGATATTATTCAAATGTATTTATTCATGAAGAACGTATATTTGACTAAAACGTTGTAAGGTATCTTAAAGGTCTAATTATTCATCGTTATTTATATCATTACTCACAACAAGAAGTTTATACGTGCACAGTATCACAGTCTCCATCCTCAATCTTCACCTGTTGTCAAAGACTTTTTTTTTTGTCTCCTCGACACAAACATTTGTAATAAACGTAATGTTTTGGTTCAACAAATTACTGGTTAAAAAGCAAGTTGCAATCTTCCTCTCGCCTCTCAAAGTAGAAGGAGGAGCAACCATTAGTCAGCTCTTACTTCGTTAGCAAAAAGTCTCTTTAATGTGGTGTTGAGATTTCTGTGGATGTGGCAGCTTAATTATGTCTGATGCTGATGAGGGATGTAAAACAGAAACCAAATTAGTTCCTTGACGTGATCTTTTTTTTTTTTCCTCATTCTAAATTCATTTTGGTAAAGTCATTATTTGCAGTTGTGGTGTCCACGTATGAATATTTATTCATGATTGAAAATGGTATTCTCTTAAAAGTTTTATTTAAAATATAGTTTATTTTTATGACTAAAATAAAACGTTAATGATGGTGTTTAATGCAAAAATGTCTTTGTGGTTGTAGAGCAACAAAACCTCTCTGCATTTTATTTTGTTTTATTTAGTTTGTTACTGTAATGAGCAGCAGTTGTGGTACTTCAGCTATTTGAGGAAACATTACAGCGCTGACAGCTTCATCTAAATGCTCCAGTTCAGCTGTTGACTGCTGTAATGTTAATTCAAACTAGTGATTGACGTTTTTTAACTGCATTATTTTTGGCTTCTTTGTTTGGCACAGACGTAATCTGCACTGTAATTGGGACACAAATTCACCTTTAACCATATCCAGTTAAAGCAGTATTAAAATAACTTTTCTGCAACCTTGTCTCAGACGGCCTTTGCTGGAACCGGTGTTCTGTGGAACTACGCTACCTGTTGAGGTTTGCTGCCAATTCCTTCTGCACATGTGCCGTTTCACAGTCTTGACTTCATCCATCCATCTATTTTCTAAACCCGATTCCTCCTTTTCAGGGTTGCATGGGGCTGGTGCTCAGTCTTGAGGTGAAAGGCGGGGTACATCCTGGACAGGTCGCCAGTCCTTCACAGGGCCAGTCTTGACTTCAATAAACAGATACAGAGTTTATTTTTGTTTCTATATTTTTCCATAAATACATTTTACCTATCAAATAAATTCTCCTGGTACAGAAACACTAAATATGATGTTATTTTTACTTTCTTTAAACTGTCAGAGTGACAGTGCAAATGTTTGGACACACCCAGAGGAGAAGGACCCAACAATGGTCGATAAGGACCCAGAGGGTTTTTATATAGAAAATATCAGGGAGGGATCATAAAAATACGCCTAAATAATTAACAGGACACTCTCACAATAAAAAAGAATACTGTATAAACTTCTAATGACATGCCATTATGAAATAAGTTGTCAATTCATACTATAGAGGCATTTTTCATCAGGGCAGCATAAATCATCAGAACACCACTTCCAGCTGAGACCCGATTTACCAAAGCTATTAAGTGTAATATAGGGGGACCAGAGGCGTCCAGAGTGTCTAATATGACGCTGAACATGTTTTTCGGTGAGTATCCACTTAAACAAGTTTCATAACAGTAGCTTAAACTTTTAAAAGTTATTTTGTACTGCTTTACACCATCCAGTCTAACAGCGACGCTGCATCTAATTAAAATCTGCTCATCTCTGATGACGATTCACTCTGCAGACGCTGTACATCAGAAATCCACCTTTAACTCTGTAAAGTTTGGTACATGACTTAAGTCAGCAAATTCTATATTCTAAAATTGAACAGTTTATTAGTTAACAATAATAGTGTCATGTGATACATTTTTTATGTAGTGTTTAGCTCTTCCATCAGAGGGCAGAAGATACATTAGATTCAATCCAACAGAGTTTTGAGGAAAGTTCTTGTTCTGTTAAAGAGGTTGAGCACTTAGAAATAGATATCAAATTACATTTTGGCATTATAGGGTTAACAATGCACAACCATGTTATTGCGGAATTAATCTTCTTGAAGGAACTGTTGAAGTTGAACTCATGAGGTTTACACCACTATGTTAATACTGTCTCTGAGGTCTGTATGAATAGCTGAGCTGGCACTGCGAGGGGTCGTTAGGGACATTATTCCGATTTGGAATTCGCTCTCATACTGAACTGAAAATCTTACACCAACCTGTCCTGGACATCTCATTTGTAGTGAACTATTTTTAAGAGCCTCTCCCTCACAAAGCTTTGACTTTCCAGTTAATTATATGAAGGTGAAACCATCCAGCATCCTGTCAACTTATGTACTTAAAATCAGCTGAGAATAGATGTTCTGTCATTGTGTAATTAATTAATAAGACAGCAAAAGGTTGAGGTGTATGAACAGCCCTCTGTCATCTCCCTGTAGATCTGTGAAACCACGAGTGGTGGGGCCCTCTGCTGGAGAGTAAAGAAAATTCAATCCTACACAGCTCTCTATACACTAGTCTGAATGTGTCAACCCTCCAGCACCTGCAGCCTGTTCAGAATACTGCAGCCCACCTGCTGACGGCAAAGAAACATCACAAGCACATGCTGATCTCCCTGCATCGGCTTCCTATCCCGTTTGGGGTCTAGTTTAAAGAGGCCCTTCCATTAAAAATGTTTTTTCTGAGGTTTCTGTTGAAAATTTTAGCTCCACATGAGTTCTCTTCATAGTGGATGTAAAAACAGGTCAATAACTTTTCTTTCAGTTTTTATCTCTCAAACTACGCAGGTGGTGATAAAACCCGAGTCCAAACGGCCTGTATCTGTTTCATCACAACTCCTTTGCCCGTTGGTATTCGGCAGCTCTCGCAGTTGAAACCACGCCTAGCATGCTGCTGGCTAAAAGCTGTAGCATTAGACGTAGCAAACAGGAAGACACGACTTCTGACGTTGTCATGCGCAGCGGGGCAGGAAACAGTATTCTTTGCTCTCATAGGTTAGTTTGTTGGCTGACGAAGCAGTCGAAGCAGCCTGACAGAACCAGCCGTAACCACCTGAATTTTATTGCAGACAGATTGAAAGGTCTGCTAATTAGTGTTTCCTGATGTTTTTAAGTTCTAAAATGTTTCATATTACTGGTTAATACTTAAGAAATAACCAGAAAGTCCTGAAATTTGTATGAAATGGCCTCTTTAAGGTTTTGTTTTCAAGAGTGTGAATGGCACCATCATATCTGTCTGAAGTCCTGCCTCATGCTCCAGCCGAAGCACTAAGGTGATTCAAAGATCTTGAGACTAAAAACCAGAGGTGACATGACATTTTTGACTTTACTTTATGGAGCAGCCTATCTTTACAGATCAGAACCACCCAGACTCTTTATACTCCTTTGCTTTTAATTCCAGTTGAGCAGAGGATCATAAATGTTTACTGTGCTGTGTTTTGTCTTTTTTAGCTATTTTATTTGTTGTACTTGCTGTTTTATTGTCTAAACTGTGTTTTGGTACATTTAACTTAATTTCCCTATTGATTTTCTATGGGTTTTATTTTATTTTGCAAAACACTTTGTACAGCTGATATTGGTGAAATGTGCTCTAAAATAAAGGTTAATTTGAGAAAATTATTGGATTCAACAATAAACCTCAGAACAAGAATAATACCATATAACATCAAGCCTCAAGCCAAGCATCATATCAACATCATGCATGGCCACAAAAAAAAGCAAATATCCAAACGTGGATATTGTTAAGCATCTTAGGTGCAATTAAATGGACAGAGTGGACAGGAATTAAAAGATGACATATTTATAGTTATTATCTACAGATAAATCAGCAGTGAAACATTCTTAGGAATGCTTCTAGTTTGAATTTCTTTTTATAAAAAGGAAATTAGGTGCACAGTCAAGATTAACACAGGAGATTAGCTTGTGTTGTGGTGACACCTGGTGGTGTGGATTCATCTAAAATACATGCATCGTCGGTTTTTAAAATACAATCTGAGTCATTCCTTCTTTTATTTGNGGTGGGGGGTGAGGGGGGGGGGTCTGCGGCGGCGGCGGGGGAACGTTACGACAGTGAGCTTTCACAGGGGACCAGTAGGGGGAGAGCGAGAGCAAAACTTACTTAGTTCTGCTTTAATTTAGCAGTAAAATATGTTTTTTAGGCGTGTGCTGGGAAAAAACACCTTGTCATGTAAAATTTTTCTCATGAAAGCTAAAGAAGTGATTCTTTTTCTTTTCACAGCTTGGAATTGATCTTGTTCAGTCTACCATATTGTTTAATTATAACATCTGTGTCAGTGTGAACAGATGTTAAAGGCTTCAGTAAAACAAAAAAACTATTGTTTTGTGTTCCAATGAATAAAGATTCTACAGTCCAGTTAAGTGATAACTTTTTCAAAATCTTTTAACCACTGATGGGTCCATTATAAAGATATCAGATAACATGAAATGTGTCTTTTACAGGGTAAAATTGACATATTTAGAGCAAAATAGGATGTGATAAAATAGGTAAAGAGATGGGAGTGTAAAAAAAATTTTAATTGATGAGAAAAAAAACAAACACTGGCACACAAAGAGCAACGGGAACAAAATGACACATAGTAAAAGGACAGTAGGACATTGAGGGACAGAACTAAGGAGTATTTACACAGGGACAAGGTGGTTACAGAACACAGAGCAGCAGAGGAAGAACCAACAGAACTAATCAGACAGATGTCCATCAGGTGTGACCAGCACACTGCATAACAAGTCACACAGGAAATACTCTTGATCAAATCAAATCAAATCAAATCAAATCAAAAATCAAAAATACTTTATTAATCCCCGAAGGGAAATTCAAATACTTTATTTATTTAGATACTAAGAAAAATAAATGACTATAACAAAAGAAGGCTGTGACTAATGCTGACATTACATGAATACTGAAGATTAAACTAGAAACAAGACAAACAAGTAGGAATTCAGATAACTAAACACTAGAACTGAAAACAGAGACACAGAAAACTCTTGTAAAATAATCATTAAAAACAGAAATGAAAACACTAAGACACTAGAATCATGACAAAAAGAAGTGATCTCTGGTAAAAGCAAAACGTCTGCATGTTTCCTCTGTTAGAATTAGATTATATTACAATATAATAATATAATATTTTGGTTATTGGCAAAAATCCTCATTGTCATGCCTCATCTGAGTTCATTATGAAAGGTAATTAATCAATTAAAAGAAGATGAAGAATCTTTGTAGATTCTTATTATACATGAGAATTCCACTTCTGTATTCAACCTCACTGGTCATGAACATTGTGAACAACCGTTCAAGTACATTTCTAGCTTAAGAAATAAAAAGAAATGTATCTAAAATCCGGGTTTGTGTCCACATCATTTGCAAACAGGAGCACAATTGTTTCCATTTATCAAACAACACAGATTTGGTTGTTTCAGTTTACAAGTTTTAGCCAATCAAAGAACTATTCATCATTTCTCTGTGGCTGCAGGGTCTTTCAAAAACACTTTTTTTTTGTTTTCTCTCCCTCATATTATTACTATTGCATTATTTCTCAAAACACAGTTTAACATGTAGGAATCAGTATGTCTGGCAAATAACAAGTGACAAATCTACATGTGTATTTAAAATATCACATAACATAGTTTTTAATTGCAATCTGCTTTTGAGGGTTTAAGGATCTTAGAAAAAGAAAACAGTTTTTGCTTTTGTTATAACCAAATCTTAAATAAATGTTACAAGTTCTTATACTGCAAAAGAAAAAACTTTAATAAGTGTTTTTCTCTTGTTGTACACTAGAGGGAGCCAGAGACCAAATTACTGATGCTGATGTGATTCTAACTGTGCAATGAGAAGATGAGTCACTTCAAAGAAACACTCAGACAAGACTGTGGATCACCATGATTACATAAGCACTGTCATGCAAATGTAATAAAACAAATAATCAAAGAAAAGATTTCCAGAACTTAGATTAGATAGTTTGATCAGAAGAACACACAATACAAGATGCGCACTGTAACATACTAACTAAACGTTCTTCCCAAAACCGAGACAGAAACTGCACATAAAGATCTCACAGAGACACTGTGGCCTTCAGACTAAACAACACTTCTGGAAAATGTTATAAAAGTGACAACGACGTGAAAAAGATGCTTTTACAATGAACAGGGTGGAAAAATATGAAAAAAGGAATGAAAGAAATGATTTCAGATACATATCCAGGTTGATTGATGATAGAAATTGGGGTTTGTACCTTAAATTAAACCAGTTTTCTTGTATATTGGAAACTGCAAAATTCTAATAGTATTAAATGAAACAGTTAACATTGTTATGATTGTGTTTTATGGTATTTTATTTGTTTAATTTGCCTGTTTCACACACAAAAAAAACAACAGAACTAATTTGTGAGATTTTACAGGCGAGAGGGACACGTGATTATTTGGTGTTAAAAAATGCAAAGCAAAACAAAAAAATGGAACAATACATTCCTGAGAATAATTCAAATGAAAAGAATCCCAATTTTTTTACTTTTTAACAAGTTTGACTTTTTTGTGACAAACTTTAATCTTGTAATTCATCCAAAACTGAAAATCTTAATTTGAAAATTTATAGATCTTCAAATCTTTTAGTGAAATCTGAACCTGGGACTCTTTCCTCAAAGCAAAGAGCTCAATAAAACATCTTGCGTGACTCCTGAGGCTGTGAGTCACATTGCAAATCTGCTGTTCTCTGCAACAACCTTATTTCCAGTTAAAAATTAAGTGTGTGTCTGTGTGTGTGCGTGCGTGCGTGTGTGTGTCCCCACATGATTCGGTCTGGGTCACATCCTCGAATGACGCATGATTATCACATTGATATGATTCCAATGCATATAAAAAATTGTATCAACAGAATGTTTTTTCTTTTAATTGAGACTAAAAATCAGGTCGTTTTTAAGTTCAGTTTAACAAACATCCAGGTGCTTTTCATTTTTTTGTAGAAATAAAATGACATCAATTGATTTCGCACCATAATAAATGGTTCCTCCACATTTTATAGAGATTAGCTGAGTAAATCATGTTGGGATACCGTCGTTTGATTTTCTCAGGCGAGGCCGCCAAACAGATTTATTTTTATCCCCAAGTCATTACATTTAAAAATCAGCGAACCACTTCCCCGTGGATCTCAGTAAAACCCTGAGTCCAAACACGTGTGTCATGTTTTGGGGTTTTTTTTTTTCATCCACGTGTATGAATGTGTGATTTTTTTTTACATTTGTGAAAATGTTACATCTTTAATACTGATTTACATTTATTCATTTTGGTTTGTGTAAAGAATCTTCAAATAAGCATCTGTTTTCTTCTGTTTTAGGATACATTTTAATGCACATCCATGTCTGAATGGTGAGATCTTTTTTTTTTTAACCTATGAGTCAGAATGTTTTATTCTGATGATGGTGATGTTAAACGTTTGGTCCAGGTTTCGATCAGGCAGCAGTGTTTGTTAGTCCTCCTCGTTTTCCTCTGCCCAGTTACCGCCCCCCCCCTCTTTGGATCTCACGTGGATGCAGCAGGAGCAGCAGCATGGTTGGGGAGGGGGGGCGGGATAAAAGAGGCTCATCACTTCTTTACTAGGACATCTGGGTTTGCTGTACCAAGTCTGTCCTCCGTCCCATCCCCTTGTACTTCCAGTGTCTTTTAATTGTCATGTGTTCTACTGTTTGCCTTTTCCTGCACATGAATATATCGTTTTGTATCATTTTTTCTTTTTGGCTGATCTAATGCTATACACTGTTTTTTTTTTTTTTTTGTTTTGTTTTTTTTGGATTGCCTCTTTTCCTTATTTTCAGTATCTTTCAGGCAGAGAACACACACGCCTTCTCCTTTTCGCATGTGTCTGTTGAACATCCACTGCATCCATTTCAATGATCAGAATCTTTTTCATCCATATCAACATCTAACCAGTATTTTTATAGGTTTCAGGCTTTTCCAGGTCGTTCTTAATTTTTCAACATTTTTTCTAAAACTAGCTTTTTTAGTTGGTCACTGTTTAACGTTGATTGTTAGAGGAGGCTAAATCAACTAGCATTTCTCTAAACAAACTCTTCAGCGAGATCAAAGTAAACCTTAAAACGGTTGCAGGACATTTTCTTTATTAATCTTATTTTAAAAAAAAAAAAAAAACAACTATTATTTAAGCTGTTTCTAACACATTTTACATATGATCCGGTATCTGATCAAACCAACATCTATGGTTCTCTTTACGTCCAGAGAGGATCTCTGATGTTATTCAATCCCTTTCCCAATTTTCACTCAGCACTCAGTCCTTCACGCTTACCAAAATAGCATCGGGTTCTCCTCTGGGAACTACAACCGAGCCTTACTGCAATAATCTGTGTGTGTGCTTGTGTGAATGTTTCTGTAAAACTGTCATCGACAGAATGACTTCAGCTGTCAAAGCACAAAGCAGTTAGACCAGCTTGAAATGCCTTAATACGATGAAAAATCATGAATAAAACAAGGTTACTGTTGATTTTTATGTTGATAAACTCATAATTTTGCCTCATTGCTTTCAGAATTGTTCAAGCAACAGCAAAAAGAGCTGCAACAATAACCTGTGATGAAATAACCCCCTTTTTTCATGAAACAGCGAAACTGTGTGTTAATGAGCATCCTGGAGTGTGTGAGCATGAATAACTTGCATAGAACATGTTGCTTAATCAGCAGAGTGGAAGAGGGGCCCTGAAAGGAGAACAAACCATGAGAACAAAAAGAATTTAAAAAATTGTGGTACTGGTACGAAGCAGGAGTTAATCCAAAAATTATAATAAGTCTCAGACTAAAAGTTGCAGGAAGACAATTGTAGTATTTACAGCGTTTTTATTCTTTTTGTGTGTAATTTTGTGTAGATGAAATCATTTCTAGAAACAATGATGTGTTTATGATGATAGTGTTGTTTTGGCGAATGTGTGTTATTGAGTGAACATGGTCTCAGGTATTTGTCGCTGTGTGGGACATCGGTGGGTTATTGCTTATGATTTTGGTCAGATCCTGTAACACTGTCACATGAATACTCACCAAACATCTGTGCATGAAAGTCCCAACTGGTGCAGCAAATGTTCATGTCTTCTTATCGGAGCCGATGTAGCTTCTGTTAATCTTTATATCTGCATATTTTATCATGTAAAACAAACACTGTGATAGAATCAAGCGAGAAAAAGTACAGCTTGTGTATGTGGATCACTCTGTGCTAACAGCATTCAGATCTTTTATTAGTTTTTATTTAATCCTATTTTAACCTCTCAAACAGTTGATTGTATTAACGGAGTTAAACAGGATTAAAGTTTCCAGTTTAAGGTTTCGGAGATGTCAACAAAGTGATAGAAACTGTTTTCTGATGTTATGAAACAGAAAACAGAAACATTGAACGGTATCAAAGGTTTGAATTTTGACATTTATTTTTCCTAAATGGTGAACCAGAGACTTCCTGAGCAGAGAGAACTAAAAAATCAAAACGAGAAAAAGAGCAGCAGACAGACAGTCAGAGGGGGGACAGACAGAGGAGAGGTCAGTGTGGCCACCAGCTGTTTCAGATGAATAGACTATTATATTGAATGGAGCAGCAGATGGCTTGTCAGCACACACAAACACACACTAACACACACATATATACAGAAATTTTAATGCTAAACATGATTTTTGTGACCAAAATAGAAAGCCCTTCTGACTGATAGGTATTTGCTTCTAAATTTAGTCCAAAAAGACAACTGGACTTCAGTTTTTGGTCCCCTGAAAATGTTTCACCTTTCATCTAAAAGGTTTCTTCAGTTGTGATCATGCATTGGAAGTTCCAGGTTTGTAAGATGTGACCAAGATATGATTTTACCAAACTTTTTCATACTTTGGTGAAACATTTTCTAGCATTAAGCTACTATTTCTGAGATACTACAACATCTAATTTCCCTTTCAAGGATTAAAAATGTATGTTTGAATTTTAATTTACTCTGACTACTGAACTTTCATTCATCAAATCAACACAACCATCTCTCATAAGCCAGAATCTGTGATGGAAATGCACTGATACGGATGGCATGTGTGTAACTTCCACCGTGAACGGAGTTTGAATTGAAGTTTAGACAAAAATTCTTCAGGAGGTTGGTAATACTAATTGCTAATTAGCCTATCAGCGGTCTCAACATGTCATCAACTGAAAAAAATTGGAGCTTCATAAGTTAAAACATCACACAGGAGTTGAAACAATTCAAACAACAGTGGACAACTTTTATGGTCTTGTGACAAATCAGCGATCAGATCTTCCAAAATGTTTTCTAACTCGAGTTAACTCAAACTGAAATTCTAGATTTCTCTTTATAACATAACATGAGGAACATTTGAAACCCAGTTTGACATGAAATTACTGTCTATTCGTGTTCTGCTACAGCAAAATATTTAAAGAAATTCAGTACACCGTATATTGGCTTGTACAAAAGCACAAAAAATACATCTAATGTAGGTTTATCTTCCATTAGACTGATTATATAATTGATATTAAGTTAGTATGTTTTATTCTGGACAAGTTAAAAATGATCTGATGAAAGTTGGAGTAAAAGTTTGAAGATTTTATTTATTTTTTTCAGGCCATTGATCTTTTGACTCTGTAATAATGAACATTTCTACATCAGAGAATTTCTCTGAAAAGGGGAAATTTAACTCAGAGTGAAGGTGAAGCGTGTTACCACATCGTGTGTTCATCATCTGGAGGGACTTCTGATGAGCACAAAATGTGCAAACAGCACTTCAAGTCAAAATGTGCATATGACTCAGATCTGCTGGTGGATACAAGCAAAATGTGAGTGTTACAGATAAGATTATAAAATGTCACACAGTGAAAGAGAAATCTGAATGAAACTGCTGCCAACAGCATATATGTAGGTTCCATCCTGCAGGTTTGTTTACAACTCATGTTCAACTAATATTTAACAAGTGAGATCTAGTTTGTAAAGATGTTGTTCAGGTCTGAGGTTTAACATCTAGGTGGGGCATTTCTGGGATTGTATTAATTTCAATTCAGTTTTTTCAAAGCGCTATACAGAAACAACAAGACCAGTTTATATTAACAAACCCAGATTCAAAGTTAGTTATACACAAACAAGTCAATCCAATTGTAACGCGTTGTCAGTTTTAGTGAATTATGAAATGCCAATTTGTAAAAGTTCATGTGTAAGAAAATAATCAGATTCTGCTGAATCATCATTTCGACACATTCAAAACACATAAGCAGCCCAAACGGGCAACAGTGGACAAGAACGACTCCCTGTAACAGGAAGAAACCTCCAACAGAACCGGATTCATGATGAATGGCCTTCTGCCTCCATCCACTGGAGTCTGAGAGGACAGAAAAGAGACAGACATAGATAGGAGGGTTGGACCAGTCGTCCTTTCCATGGAAAGATAAATAGAGTTAATGTTAATAGCAGCAACAATGATAAATATCAACATGAAGAGTGAAGACAGCAGCTGAAGTGTGATCAGTATGTCTTCCAGCAGTCTATAGTAGCATAACTAAAGGTAAAACACAAGCTGAACTTTAATACTGATCATAAAGGAAAGTTTGAAGCAGATTAAAACTGGAGGAGCCTGATAACTGAAAGCTCTGCTTCACATTCTACGCTTAAAAATCCAGGATCCTGCAGTCTGAGAGTGAAGTGCTCAGGAAGGTATAGAACAAGATCTTTAATAGATCGGACACCGTTTTTAAGAGCTATATATCTTTGAAATAACATTTTTTTTATTCCTTTATGGATTTTACAGAGAATCATTGAAATGATGTTAAAATCCTTCTAATGCTCATTAGAACTAGCTGCAGGATTTTGGATCAGATGGAGGTCTTTTAGAGATTAGAGATTAAAGTCTTTATTGTCATTGCAGAATAGTACAGAGTATATAAGCATAACAAAATATACAGAACTTTTAGAACATTCAGATAACAAAGAAATGCAATAGTAGAATCTAGAAGAACTAAATGCATGGACTGATATTTCTGCAACACTTTAAGGAGGTTGAACATGTTTCATGAGAATTAAATGAATATCCTGATCCAAAATAAGACCAAGCTTCCTTACATTAGTACTAGTAGCCAAGTTAATGACATGACTGACAACACAGTAAAGGTGCTCTGGTGTAAAAGCTTGTTTGCATGTTCTCCCTGTACATGTGGGTTTTCTCCAGGTTCCCTGGTTTCATCCCATAATCCAAAAACATGAACCTTTTTTTTTATTTTATATGAGTAATCTGACTTTATTAATATGTAAAAGGAACAGAATAATCCCTCAATATGGTGTTGGGGTCATAAAAAGATCCACTTTAAAACTTTAAAAAGTTTTTTGTTTTTTTTTAATTGTAGAACATGAGACCATGAGAAATAAACTTTGCACAGAAAGAAAAGTTCTGCACAGTTTTACCCTCATGATCACAGCTATTTTTAACCAAGAACATGTTTTTTTCAGTACAGAGGCCAAACTATTTCTGCAGAGGCATCTAAAACAGAAACATCTGTGAACTTTAAAATTTCCTAAAGAAATTAGAGGTAGGCTGTGGCTAATAAAGCAGTGATAGTAAACGCTCAACGAGTGACAAAGCACCTGAATTTTCTCAGCATGTAAATAGAAATACTGCTAAAACACACTAATATTAGAGCAAAACTGTGAATGAGAAGAAAACTCGAAGGCCTGATGCTATTGGTTCCCTCTCAGTGCTGAATGTGATGTAAATGGAAAAAGGATTCACATCTTCAAATCGACATTGCTTCCGAAAAAAGGATGATGGCTTTTATTTATCTTTTTTTTTCTGAGTGCAGCAAAAGGCTTTAAACAACAAAGAAGAAAAGGCTCAAGTATAATTGGGGTTCACTTGTCAAGAAATAAAAGGACTGAGTTATAAATGATTTCTGTGAATTTTTATATTTTTATGAGTTCTGTAAAAGCAGTAAAAAGGAGCTGGTGTGATTTCTAAACATCAATGCAAAAACTGCACAAACAACTAAAATTGGCTTTCAGTTTGTTGCCCAGCAGCTTGCTCAAATATTAGGTAACAATATATGCCGCTGTTGCCACTTCAGAACAGGAATAACGGGTTTTTTGCAGTTCATTTACCTGATTCCAGGATATTCCTTGGGATTTTATTTGGAGGTTCCCTGGAAACAGGTGGGTGTCTGTCCCAGAACTGAGCAAGTTTACAGCTGGAGGCTAATAACAGCCAAAAAAAAGACTGGTCTTTCTGGGAGTCTTGATTTGAACTCCAGTGAGAGAAAAATGTTTTTACACTTTTGAAGTGATGATGTTGATGTTGAGAATAAACCTGTTACGACCAAAGAGGCTTTTTTCGAAAAAGAAGAGAAATCTTTTTTTCAGAATTGTGAAACACCAGCTCTTTTCTCTGGAAACAGGATTTCCTGTTAGACAGATGTCATATAATCAAGTAATTTCCATTTTTTTTAAATTGATACATTAACATATCATGCAAACAGTATTTGAAAGAGTCTCATAGTATGTACAAAGTAAAAAAAGGAAAGATTTACTATGCTACGTTGTTTGACATCCCATTTAGCCAATATTGTATGTTTTGGATCTTTTCCATACACTAAAAATTTGAAAAATTAGGTAAATAAAAATTTTGTAAAATCCTTAAAGACCCACTTGCATCACAAATTCTGTGATGCAGGAAGGAAGAAAACATAGTGTCCATGTATTAAACAGGCCATAACGTTGATCAAAATAAATCCTTTTAATGCAGCATCTGAAAACAGCAACAATAACAACAGTTCAGTTCAGCTTCTGTGTGTATCTAGGTCATTTCTACCAGGAAGCGAGATTCATTACAGCTGCATGGGAAATAATTATGCTCACACAATTAGTCGGTGCAGCGAGGCTGATTATGATATAAAGAAACACTATGTGAGTCTTTCAATTGCTCCAAGCAATCAAATAAAACAGCACACCAGTTTATAGTGTGCCACTGCATATTCACTGTCTAAAATAAAGCACAGATTAGTTTGAATTTATTTTAGAATCATCAGCGTATAAATACTTTTGCAAGGTGCAGATTTTATCTTTTCCCTTCTGATTAACTGACTGTATTTTTGTGCCGTGCACTTCCTTTGAACAATCCTGTTTTATTATTGCAGGTATTCCCGAAGATGAACATTATCATTTATAGATAATGATAAGGCATTATTTACTCTATTACTCTGATAAAACTGCACAATATCCATTTAGGATATTTTGAATAGTTCAGATTTTTTGGTGACTTCTTCTGTGGTACAAAAAGAACGTGTTCTAAAGTGGTTTAATTAATTTATTTAAATTAATTTTAGAATTTCTTAGTTTGTCAGTTATTTGTGTCCTCAAAACACAATCTGACCACTACTCAACTCTAATTTGTAGAATCACCAATCCTGAGTATTTATGACTCATTTTATAATTAGAATGACCTGACCTCACCTCATGATGATAACAGCAGCTCAAAGACTCATTTACTGCCTTGTCTCTGTAGAGATCTCTGTAGCCACATGGGAATAAAAAATAATTTATTGAAGTCAGTTTATTTACCACAGCCTTACTCATTTAATACCTCAGGGGATTCGTTACAATCCAGCCTTTATTCTTCTTGAACTGGATTATGAAACGACGCCATACCTTTAGTTTCCATTTTCTGCCCAGTAACAATTTCTTGTAGCTTCAGGGTCTTTCTTGTACTCAGCTAGGCAGTGACATCATTCCCCTTTCACCCAGTTCCACGGAGGCTGCAGCGAGAGGTAACTCTCGGTCAAACTGCGATGCCTTCAAGGCCTTACGTCAAAATGTAGGAAAATTGTGTTTCTTTTCTAAATGCCTGTGGTAAAATGCATGAAAATGTGTACCCTTACTTCTCTGTAAGAGGAGGAAAGGATTTGGCATTTTAGTCATCAAGAAATTATGCTTAACTTTTGCATTTCCTGTGCACAAGAAATAAAAAATAAAAACATTATACTCTGTCATACAGCCTGCATATTTATTCCCATCTTTGGATATTCATTAGTTGTTGCATTTTCACCTACTGCTGTGGTTTTTACATTGTTTTCCTTTTAATGCTCAATTATATAATTTCTGGGTATTTTATTCTCCTTTTTACAGTCCTCAAGTTTAAAGGTTTTTCAAAGCAACCGAGAGCCTATGACTGCTTAGCATCTGCAAAAGCCACCACCACCAAACAACCAAAAACACACACCCACAAACAAATACATGTATTTATGTTTAGTCAAATAAACTAAGATACTGTAGATTTTAAAAATGCATTAGTTAATCTTTTCTTATTGCACAGATATGCACATTGCAGCATTGGTTTGTTATGTTTGGAATATTTCCGATACCACTTGAACGCCACGTTAGTACCGACGCTACAAGCAGGAAGAAACTAGTCAATGTTTACCATGATAGCACAATTTACCAGCTGCTCGAGTTGTGTTCTTTGTCATTTTATTATTTGTATTATTGTAACTATTTACAATAATCAGTGCAGAAAGAAGATAAGAAGACTAAAGAGAAATAGGTGTTATTAAAATGTTTTTCTCTCCTCACATCTCTTTGTGCAGTATAGGTAGATCAGTGTGTTGACATTGTTTCTAAACGGAGGTTCGGTTTAGGACTATCCATTTATTTATATATATCATTCAGGCTTCTAAACAGACGTGACACATTTTTGCAGCGCAGATCTATGTATGGGTGATCTGTCCTCCATCCTCCTCCAGTTCTGCTTGCTTCCATCATCCTCCAAGCCGAGGTTACTATCGGACAAACCTCCCCTCCTCCTCCATTCTCTGTGCTGAGGTTACTATCGGGCAAACCATCATCAAACCATCATCCCTTTTCTACCTTCATCGAGTCCAGCTTGTCTGTGCCTGCATTTACTTTACATGTAGCTACATCATTTTTGTGGAGAAATGCCTGCAACGCGCACTTCTGTGGTCTGAGAAACGGAAATCCGAAACGTGAAGCAGCTTAATTAATTCCTGCTGTATGTTCTCCCTTGCCTGTGTCGGGGTTACTATCGGGCAAAGGGGAAATGAGGAGGCTGGCAGAGCTCAGACATTTGCACCTTTCAGGAATGAAACAAGGAGACTCAGTTGTTGCATTTAGGTCATGTCATTATGTAAAAAATGGGATGGAATAACAAGAATTCAGCAAATTAATACAGGAGCTGGATTGAAAAGCAAGTGTCAACATTAACTCCCTTCAGTCCCATCCTCCATCTTTCAGTGTGCACAGACAGGTTTGGGTAAAAAGTCAATACCCAGTAATTTGGGAGGAGCTGAATGAATCATGGATGAATCGGTGAAGGGAGAAACATCTAGATCCCTTACCTCAGTTTAAAAAAAAAAAAAAGAAAGAAAGAAAAAATAGCAATTCTGCCATTTCAGTTTTTTTCAAATGGTAAAATGTTTATATTTACAATCAATTAGAAGCCAAATAAATAAAGTAAATAACTAATAATCTATTATTTTTAAGAATAGCATGTTATTTCAATCTAGACAAACAGCTTTACTATTGATTGTGTTTAATAACAGTATTGTTTCTTTTTTCAGCTATAAAATTTTTTTAAATTAGTGGATCTGGCAGGATTTGTCTCATCCCACCTTGTGCCAACATGTTAACATGTCTCAACTCAGTAGTTCTTGAGTTCAGTTCTTCAGATAAGGACACCTGAAGTTTATTTGTGAAGGTCTTTGAACTAATGATTACTTCAGATGAATGTGAGGTCAACATCTGGACAAAGTCATCACAAACCCTTACATTTTTAGATATTTGACGATTTGAGTCATCCGTCTAAAAAGAAGACTGGTGTTATTTTGTGGATTTAAAAATTGCATTTTGTGTATATTTGCTTGAGTATTTCATCCTATCCAAGGTGTTTTCCTTCAGATGAAATGGTAAAAACAATGTTTATAGGAAATTTTCTTGAAGAATGTCTTAAATCACACCAGTGTAATTTCAAGATACGTTTATTTACATGTTGAATAAAACACATCATAGCTTGAAAAACCCAAACCTTTATTATTATTATTATTTTATTTATTTATTTATTTTTTCTGTCAGCAGAACTCCAAAAGACATTAGAAGTGTTTAAACATCCGAGGAGGCTTTACCCCAAATATCCCATCAAACCCTGAATGTGTAAGCTATATCACACTGAGCCAGCCATAACAAGCCATTGTTCTTCAGCCAGTTGGAATAATGATCCCTGACAACTCTGCATAAACCCGCAAATAAGTCCTGGTCTTCTAAAAACTCAACCTACTGTACAACCACACATGTGTCTCTATAACAGTATCTGTCTGGAGAGATTTGATTGATCTGGATACACTGATATTTACTTTGGAATAAGTAAAGCTGATGATCTTACACTTTATTTAGAGATTTGTGATATTAGTTTGAAGGACTTCGAATGTCAGAGGAAAAGACCTTTGAGATTTTTCTCTAACAGGACATTCATTTGCAAATAAGCTCTTTTTGTTTACCCCAGCAATCTGTTTGTATGTTCTTTTCCCCTGACAGAGGCCATAAAAAGTTGCTAACAGTTTACATTAGCACTTCCTTTGCTTGGACATCTTTATCTGTTTTGATGTTGATATTTCCTGAAGACTATTCACTGGGGCAAAAATGTGGATTTGTTTTGGAACTGATTTGACAAAAAAGACTTCTAGCAGTAAGACATGCAGTGATGGACAGTCGTGTTTTCTTCTGTGTTGGATTTTGGGACCAACATTCATCCGAGAAGAACCTCAACCTTTAACATCAAATCAAACTCAAGTGTTTGAAATAAAATGGTTTGCGTCTCTGTGTAGCTCATGTTTGAGTGTTTAAATCTGGCTCAGCTAAACTTATACTAATGATTCAGTGTGGCTGTACAAGAGCAATGAAAGGTCAGACTACTATGTGATTAAGGACTGAAATGTGACCAAATATTTTTCTAAAAGAGTCCCTTCCATTAAAAATGTTTGTTTTTTTTAGGTTTCTTTTGAATATTTTAGCTCCACAAGTGTTCTTACCTTCATAGTGGGTGACTGTGGCTCAGTGGTTAGAGCGATCGTCCTCCAACTTGAAGGTTGGTGGATCAATCCCGGCTTCCACCGCCACATGTTGACACTGAACCCCATGTTGCCCCCCCTGCGTATCGGGTAGTGTGAGTGTTAGCCCCTACCCTCTCCCGTGTGAATGACAAAAAAAAACTGTAGTGTAAAGTGCTTTGGGGGTCGTAGGACCTAATTAAAGTGCCTAAGGACCTAATACAAGTGCACGCACACCATAGTGGGTGTGAAAACAGGTCAACAACTTCTCTTTCAGTTTTTATCTCTCAACTATCACTACGCAGGTGGCGATAACACTCGAGTTCAAACAGCCTGTATCTGTTTCATCACAACTCCTTCATTCGTTAGCATTCAACAGTTCCCGCGTTTGAAACCCCGCCTAGCATGCTGCTGGCTAAAAGCTGTAGCATAACGTAGCAAAAAGAGAAGACTCGACATCTGACGTTGCCATGCACAGCGGGGCAGGAAACAGGATACCTTGCTCTCATAGGCCAGTTTGTTAGCCAATCTGAGTCCAGCAAATTCGAATAATGAATATGAACGAGCTGCTGCTCAAGGCCAGACGGAAGGAGCTGGAACCACCAGAATTTTAATGCAGTCAGATTGAAAGGTCTGTTAATCAGTGTTTCCTAATGTTTTTTAGATATAAAATGTTTCATATTACTGGTTAATACTTAAGAAATAACCAGAAAATAACCAGAAAGTCCTGAAATTTCTTTAAACATTTTAATTCACTTCATCAAATTCTCCAAGATGGAAAAAGAAGCAAAATGCTTTAGTGTGTGAAGCTGATCATCCATCTGTATTGATGCAAGCAGACGCGAAGGGTTTCTGATGGATTAAATGACTAATCTGTCTGATTAAGGATTGTGTTTTAATTTAAGGTCATGCTGGGAGAACTTACTGTACCCTTCTCTTCACCAGGATAGTGAACATTTCTCAATGAACCACAATGATTTGTCCTGCACTCTGTTTTATCTTGTTGCAGCTGTCAGCACCCAGTTGATCTAACGTACTAAAGGAGGATATGTGTAAGAAATTGTGTTTTCTTACATTAATTTCTTGAAACCTGCACACTTATTCAGAGATTTGTTAATTCCAACTTGCAAAACATCAAAAGACACACTTAGTTTTATCTGAGAGTATTGATACTGAATTAAGAATTGCTATTTTTTTTCACAAAACGTTTTTGTTTTTATTTGATCAGAAGAAAATGTATCTTAACAACAGTGTGAGTAATTAATAAAATTGATATTAAAAATCATTTTTACCTTGTTATGTAGAGTCATAACTCTCTTCTGATGTTCTTTTACCTGAGTTTTTCAAACAGAATCTGTGTGATCATTGTCATGCCTTTTTAATGTTTTACTCTGTGGCCCTACTGCGCTTCCCTCTCTTGACCCCATTTTTTTGTAATATAAGCTGAAAGGGTCTTTTGTAGTTTTGCTGATGATACACTTTCCCACATCAGCATAGCTCTGACCAGCGAGACACTCACAACACATGTACATGCTGTAAAATTGTCAGTCAACACTGCTGTTCTGAGATACCAGAGAACTGTTGGACAGCTGAGTAGTAAACGCAGTTTGTCATTGTTTAACTCGTGTGAAGAAGGATTCTGGGCTGTCTCAGTTATTAGGCAACAACATAATTGAGCTGAGGACATTTTAGATTTGTGTAGGACAGCAGAAGGCAAATGCACAACAGAGTAGAGTATTTAAAAAAAAATCTATTTGTTCTTGTTCAATTAAAAATTACATACTTCTGTTCATGGGATTCAAAAAAATAAAGTGAACATTGTGTGGATGCATTTTGCTTCTCAAAGATGAATCTTAAAGATGGATATATTATCTTTTTCTGACAGAATTAACATAAATGGATGAAAGGAATTTCTCAGCTGCTACTTTTTTGAACAGTAGTTTATAATATCATTATTTTTTTGAATGTGTAGCTGAATTTTATTTTGTCCATCCCCATGCATGCTGTAATTTCCCTCTCTGTGTGGGTCTGTGGTTGGATGCAAAGTAGTAAGAGAGTCAGATGTGACAAGCTAAACCTATTCATTTTCCAAAGAGAGATACTCGATATGAACAGTACATTTTTTTGGAACGATGAGGATCTGTTCATTATTGTGAACATGTTTTTTGTACTGGAATGGACTGACAGAGTGTTAGTTTGAAGAATGGGTCTATTGCGCCATGGCATAAATGAGCCCCAATAAATCCCTTTTGATACCAGTCCAAGATTTTCTACTTAGTTATCTACAAATACAAAATATTTCCAGTCTTTTCTTGAAAGTAGCCTAAACATAGTCTGTACAAGACAGAATTTCCTACAGTCAAACATTTAAAAGCAAACTTATTGTATATAATACATAATAGTTAATATACAAAATTATAGTATTACTAATCAATCAATAAGTGTAAAGCTGTAGTCAGGGTTAACAATTATGTTTAACTAAGCTTACATTCTGCAACTATACATCCTACTTAATCTAGAATATAGACAATTTTTAATTTGAATTTGTTCTAATCAGATGCTAATTAAAAATGTATAAAAATAACGAGTAAAAGCCTTTTTTCAGTGGCTTTTGCTGTTTATTGAATAGTGGTCGAGTTTTTGTTCACTGACCCACTGATTAGAGTATGAGCCAGTTTGATAAACGTGGCAGAAAAAGAAATAACCATCAAACCCACAGCTAGCTGAGAAGAGTAAGAAAGAACTGACAAATTTCCTTAATTTGAAATTATTCATTTACATCCAGGTTAATATTCCTTCAGTGTGGCACTCCAAGAAATAATTATAAGGTATTGCTTGTAAAATATTATTTCAAGATTAGTTTTTTCATCATTTACAGAATTATTCTTCCAAAGTTTCAGAAACCGCTTGAGCATGTCTGTAAATGAGAAGTAGCGCAGAGCGCTCAAGAGGCGCTGAGGTGTCGCTGGCCCTTTAAGACATGTTTTGCCTCAGCACGTGCTTGCCTTATATGGGAGAAGCAGCAACAAAAAATGACCGTTAGTTACCTCTGCAGCTTCAGCTCCGATCCGCATCGAGCTATAAAAGACTGGCGGGGAGAAAAAACACTTTTGGTAGACAGTGAGACAACAGAAGCAAGAGGACCGCAACCTCACAGGAGTGAATTTTGTTCCATTTTTAAAAATTGTTTGGAGCAAGAGACAAGAATTTATGAGAAGCAGGAGCGTGAATTTACAGAAGATTAAGGTCGGTTACATTCGCTTTGTTCTGAGTTTTTTTATTTTTCCTGAGAGGGATTTGTGAGTTTCTTTGTTGACCAAAGATGTAATGAAACAATTCTGCATTTTATATCACAGATTAGTCATGTTTTACTAGTTTTACTATCTCAAATACACTTTTTGGGGAAATATGTCGCTGTTTTCTTCAAAAACTTAAATTACTGCGCTGTTTTTGTAATTTTTAAATTATCCAGATTGTCACGTTGCAAACTTGTAAAATGTCATTTACTTTTACTCGCAGAGTTATCCCAATAGAATGACAATTAGCCTTTTATTTATTTTTTTGCACGTAGACTTGATTTCATCAAGACGGTATCTGGATCAGACTAGTCTGTGGAATAACATCAAGCTTGCGAGAGGCAAATATTAAACTTCCGGCGAGGTTTTTTTAGAATATAAAAGCCCACTTGTTGCAATATTTTCAATAATAACTAAAATAAAATAATTGAAACAAACATTATAAATATTTTTTTGTGATAGCATTTTAGGTTTAATCCATGTATAGCAAATCCCAATAATTTGTAAGTTTCAGCAGAGGCGAACATATTAACTGTTGTCCAATATTTTAAGATGCTGCTTTTATTTTGAAGGGCTACATTTTTATATGTCGTCTCAATATAGTTGACTTGACTCTGCTGCTCAGCAATGACCGACAATAACCCTAGTTAACAGAACAATGAAACACATCTTCAGAAGTCAGAATGTGAGACGATGACTTTTGACAGTAACATTTAAAAACGTAACAATATGCTAAATAATTTACTCAAAGACAATGGACACACGCTTGTTTTCATTTTCCTTCGATGGAAGGAGACTGACACAAAGTCTTGTTTTGATGTTTTCATTTGGTGTTTCATAGACGTCGTGTCAGCTGTGATGGACTCGCTTTGGGTTTTCAGTTGCAGATCAAAATGAAAAAAAGAAACATTTGTTTTTTTTTAATTGTCGATTTTGTGTTTCACAATTAAAAACATCGATGTGTGCCATTTTGAATAAACACTGATTATTTTAAAGAAGACAATGAAGTTGAGGAAATGCAAAAAAAAAAAAAAACCTCTGTGATATCACACGTGAGCAAGAATTTATGGTAAACAAGCATTGATGTGATTTTCTGTGTATTTACCACTAGAGGCGCACGCGCTCTGCACCAATTGATCCGTTCGTCACTGAGTAAAAAGCAGAAAAAAACAGAACCTGTTGTTAATGCAAACGGGTCAGTAAATGTTTACACGTAGTCTTTTCAGATCCTATGAAATAAAAACACACAGGCAATCAATCTGTAGTGACAGTCATGGTTAGTCATGGGTTGAATAAAGGGAAATAAATGACCAAAAAAATGGTCTCTTTAATAAACAAAAACATGTTCTGTTAGAGAGCAACATTGCGCTCTTTGTTGTCTATTTTTAGCTTTTGTAATATGGCGGCATATAAATAGTCTTTTCCCAGTTATTTATATCATAGAATTCCTGCTTTAGTTTACTGTGAACCTTATTAAAAGAGAAAGGTCTTATAGGGTATTGTCTGTTGAGTAATAGGGCAGTTGTTTATCTTCTTAAAACAAACTGATCTGTTCTCCAATTTTGATTTTAAAAGAATTCTTTTCTATGAAATGACCTGCGGGTTTAGCACCATTAAATCAACAGTTAAAGGGGATAAACAGATGTGCAAGTACAGCAGATAATGTGCGTGGGTCACTGTGTTGATTCCAAATTCCACTTCGTTTTTATTGTGAAATTTCAAACATTCCAAAGTTTGTGCAAAGAACTAACTGCTTTATCAACACAGGGCTTGTTTTAATATATCTGAACATTTGGTTTTGCATTTGAATGGTATTTTTTACCTGTCTGTTTTTCCAGAGGGGGACAGTGATCAAATGTCTGAAGGAAATTAATCACTTGGCTGTGATCCTTTGCATATTTTCATCCACCAAGTATTTAGACAACCCAGATAGCTATGAAATACAATAACAATGTTATTTTTATTGCTTTTTTATGGGGAAAAGGGAGTTGAGAGAGAATTTTACAAATACCATGATTTAGAAAAGATTTTTGCAACAGGTTAAATAATCAGTAGAGCCTCATCGTGTTTGAACATCATGCTGTCCTTGACATTGCGGGGCTCTGGTTCCACTGGCCACGACAGCCAATCAGCTTTATTCTGTATAAAGGACATTCAGCTTGAAAAACAGTTTAGCCTTGAGTCTTTCACAGGAGAAAGCGTCAGGTTGTTATTCTTGTTGTCTCATTCCTGATCAAACACTTTCAGAAGATGCTGAATAAACATTTTTCCAGGTTGTCGATATTTAAATTAGTTTTTAAATACTAACTTGATCTGTGGGTGCTGTTATTTATCTTGCAGCTGAAGGTTAAAATTTAAAACCAACATCTGTCACTTTACCTGAGATAACATTCTTATAAAGAACTACAATTAACCAAAAACTGAGGTAGAAATCACATGTAAGCTAATCAACACAGTTTCATGTAGAGAGTGGGGAATTGGCTCGATAATTTTATCCCAGCATTTACATCAAATGCACCATTGTGTTTAATTCTAAGGTAGTCGAAATCTGTCATGATACCAGGATAACAGATATCTTTCATTGACCGATAGCTGTCCTGCTCCCACCCACTCACCTCATCCTCACAGATGAAGTGTTCGAACTTTGGACAGACGAGTTTACACTAAGTAGACCTGAATTTTCAGGACCTGACTGCCTTCCTCAGTCAGCAGCTGATTCTTCTTGTTACTTCTGCTGGTCTGTGTTTTTAAACCATTTTGTTTAACAGGTGATATTTTTTATCTTATTTTCTATCAGTGACATGTTTTGGCTTTCTTGTAACACTTTGCTGTATTCAGAGGTGTTTTTTTTTAGAGTTTTGCTTCAGCTTCTTTAAAGAAAAAAAAAATCAGTCTAGTTGCTGTGAAACAACCGTACTGCCATTGTTGGTGCAGTTGCGTGTCTTTGGTCATGATTTGTTGACGTAACTGATCTCTGTTCTGTTTTCCAGTCGGTTTTCTGCATCATATGAGAGAGTTTTGTTTCATTAAGTGCTATTTTTTCACAGTAACACAGCTGGATGGTAGAAAGTTATACAACCATTTTTCTTTTTGTTGTTGCTCAGAATGAAAAAGTGTGATTTTAGAACTCAGTGATTACTAGTTTTACGTCATATTTGATTGCTGCTGTTGACCTGGTCTTTTTGGGGTTTTCAGTGAGGAGCTGGAGTTTGCTCAGTGGTTGGGAAGACAGCAACATGGCAGTCTTCACTCAGCTGGGCCTGCTGCTGTGGAAGAACTTCACCTACCGACGGAGGCAAACTGTAAGTGAGAGAGTTTTTACAAGAACAAACAAAAAAAAAATAGTGCAACTAAAATGTTAGATATGTTTTTGGTTTTATGGATTTTCCTCTGAAAAATTATGATATTAGTAAATTAGTATCCTTAACTTTTATCTTTGATCTCAAGCATTTCTCAGTATCACATATCTTTATGCAGCAGCTGTTTAAAGTTAACAAAGCTAATATTGATCGTTTTACCCCATTTTAGATAAGACTGGAACTCATAACTGTGGCCAAGCTGTAACTGTCCTTTGAAACTCAGGGATTGAAAAAATATTACAGTACGCTCTGAGTCAAATGTTTAGATGACACAGTTTTTACGTTACTATCACATGCTGGTCGATGCCCACATGCTCAAAGTTATGCTAATTTAATTCAGTCTGAAATGTCTGCGTAGTCGTTTGTGTGAAGAGGCTTATTTACATACAATGAAGTTGTTTGTCCATCAAACAGAAGTGGCTCCTCGAAGCGGCAGCTGTGGCTTCATGACTTTCAGGCCGGTCTTCAACAGGGAGACACAGCGTTGTCTAAGACTCAAGCTTTATTCTTTATCTTCCATGCTGCCTGTCTGCCATCCTGTTGAAGCTCAGAGGCCATATGGAGCAGATGGAAAAACACATAGTCTATTAAACCCAACAGAGCTCCTTCCCTCTGTCTGGCCTTATTAACCCATATACTTCACACAGACACATGCTGGGATCACTGCACAGGAAAGCAGCCCTTTAAATGCCCACAAATCCTCCAAATTATTTTTTTCTTTCAAAATAGTCAAAATGTGTTCAGGTAAACTGTAAATCTTTACAGCAAAAATAAAATGTATCGCTGGTACAAAATAATAAACTTATTGATTGTATATGTTTTGTGTCTAATGATGTTGATTTGTACCTTGTCTGATCCTTTATGTCACAGATCCAGCTACTTATCGAGATCATCTGGCCCTTGTTTATCTTTTTCATCCTGATATCGGTCCGAATATATTATCCACCCTATGAACAACATCAGTGTAAGTTGTTATGTCTAACACTGTATTTAATGCAGTAGTTTTTATCATTTTAAAGCTATATTCCTTAATCCGATTACTTTTTATTGCGTAACTCAAAGAAATAGTAGCCACTAAAAATCTTAGTTCTGTGATTTGGGTAAAGCATTTGCTACATTGTTCAAGGAAAAATCAACATGCTGGTCATCTCAGGTACTTGTTATTGGTGCTGAAGGATCAGTCGGGTTTGTCAATATTTGTTTGCACAGTGTGAATTAGTGATGAGACCTTCAGCTATAGAGAATCATTAGTCAGTGTAACTAGTTTCATAACTTTAGTCTTGTAAGATGTGTGTGACTGAAAGCCCGGAGTGTTTTCTTTCTGATGAAAAAGGCACCAAAGTTAATTAACTTTTAATATATTTTTTCTTTTTATCTATCTTAGAACATTTACGTAAATCTAATTTAAAACTGGCCAGAGATCCGTATCATGTGGCTGATTGATAATATTTTTACCGTAATAACTTGATTTGCACGTTTGAAAGAACATTCAGTTATTCTAGTCCATTATGTGCTTATAGGTTTTGTTTCCTTCCAGTTTTTATTTGAGTCCAAATTCAGTCTGAAGAATGTTTGCTTGTTTTTCTAGGCCACTTCCCTAACAAGGCGATGCCGTCAGCAGGTACCCTGCCCTGGGTACAAGGCATTATCTGCAACGCCAACAATCCCTGCTTTCGTAATCCAACCCCTGGAGAGAGTCCGGGAGTGGTGGGAAATTTTAATGACTCTATGTGAGTAACATGATCCCCATTTGGATTGATTTATTCAGATTCACCCGTTTGTAGTTTTGCATTGTAAAAACAATGTTCTTATGAGAAGAAAATCCCTTTACTCTGTAAACGTTTGTGTCTAATTGTGTTTCTTTCATCTCTCCTATCTTCTCCAGAATCTCCCGTTTGTTCGTTGATGCCAAGAAGATCCTGGTGTACTCTCAGAACGATAAGAGCTATGAAGGCTACAAAGGGCTGCTGAGGGCTCTCAGGAAGCTTCAGAAGAACACTGCTCGTAAGAACACGCCTTTAATCAGCTGCTCGTTATCTGTTGACTGACTGACAGTCTTATTGATCATTTCAAACAGCCACTCATTTTCAATAGAGAAAAAATCAAAATGAATAGTGAATTTCATGAACATCAGCTCTGTTTGCAGTTTAACAGCTAATGTTAACAATGTTACTATCACTGCAGTCTGACATTGATGGTGAGCTGGTGTTCCAGCGGGCGTGTGCGCTACATGTCGCTGCCACTATGGCATTTTGATAGCGTTGAAAGTTAAAGGGAAAAAGGAAATTACACTCCACCCTAACAAAGTAATGAAAGCATAGACTCCATAGTTTGTTTGTTTTACCTCTGCTCGGGACACCGAGAATTTGATACAGATAAAGTGCATCTTTTTTTCCCAGAATCTGGAATTGGTTTTACCAGTGTGCTGAAACTTTGATCTGAATTCACGTATCTGAACAAACTCCCCCCAAAAATTTAGCTTTTTCATTTTTATTTCTACTTCTGTTTCTCATAGAAGTTCAAATGGAAGTAATGGACAAAACAGAGTGACCAAATGAACTAATAAAAAATGTATTTAGATGCTCTTAAAAACCGAGAGTTTCCGGTCAAGCTGGAAGATGATTAAAGTCCGCATAGTGACACAAAACAGCCGAATCAAAATGAAAGGATCTAATTAAGTTACTTATTTTATTCTTCCATTAGCCTTGTCCTGCCACAACAGTACTTTAATCATAATTACATTTAGTTCCTATAAATGGGAGGATATTTTTCATAAGACTCTATTATCATTTTGCTTTGAGCATTTTTGTTTTTTTAGCCAAAGGTATGTAACAAAGTAGAATGAAGATCTTATTTTGGCTTCCGTCTGCTCATTTAGTCTGAAAATACAATATGTTTTAAACTGAGAGATCTTCAAAAGGTTTGGGTAGAAGTACAATTACTCGTCAGAGAAAAAGAACAAAAGATCATAATGTTCTCAGCTCTCTGTACGGTGGGGTATTCTCTTTGATTTACTCACTATAATTAGAAAAGATTGTTTTTTACTTATCTAGTATCTTCAGGTGGCAAATATTTGTATTTTTGCAGAAATTACCTTTGTTCCATCTCTTTTTTTAATATTTTCTCTTTAATTGGTTCAGCATATCTTTGGTGCATCTATGAGTTTATGGTAAATATATAAAGGCTGCACTAAAGGCAGCACTCAGTTTATTATTCCTTTCTGTATTTGGTTTTAATCCACAAAAGCTCTGATATAGTACTGAAACTGTCCTATATGATGCATCAGTAAGCAGACTATTAATGGTTTAGTAATTGATTGAGTCAGCAGATGAGATTAAAAATAAAGAAACAAGCTTGTGAATTAATGATGGGAGATGAGACCTTCTGTCTTTAGATAACTTGAAAAGTATTTTTGGATCCACTTATTGAATGAGCTGTGCAGGATTTCTGACACATGAGATGACGTTTCACATAGTTTGTTGGTTAGTGAAAAAGCGTGACGAGAAGTTTGAACATTTAGAATTAGAACAACTATTTGGTTCTGATATGTGTGTTAAGATCTACTTTTAATAAACCTGACATCAGTTTGCACTGATGATCGTTTAATGAATGTAAAACAATTACAGATACAGCTAATCAAATTACTATTCTGTCAACTTCAGCAAAGTTACTCCTTCCACTCATTTATTACCTCAGAGGCCTGTGCACACAGTGCAGTGGGAGTTGTGGTGTCCTACTGGGACACTGATTAGACCTTAATAGGACTCCCTAGTTGGTTACCTCTGAGAATTAAAACCATAAAAACACTCAAGGCTGGTAGACGTGTAAAATACTCCAGTATTTACATACAGGAAGCAGGAGCAGAGGATCTATGAGGCACAGCGTCATATCAGAATGAACAAATGGCACTCTCACACGCTAAAGGGGGGGGGGGGGGGGGGGGGGGGGGCATGTGCCTCTATAACACACAGGAACACACTGTTCTCTTTCATTTCCTCCCAAGGGGTGTTCGGTCTAAGCAAAATGTTTCCTGTATGTGTGTGTGTGTGTGTGTCATGTGAACAAAAAAATAGAAAAAGTAGCTGAAGAAAAACAAAAAAGTATCTAAAGTCAGTGAAAAAAATTAAGGAGGGGAGTTTGACACATAGACGAGGGAGTATTTGGAACAAAGTTGAATGCCCTGTAGTAACCACTGCTGACTCTAACATTTTAAGCAAAAGAGAAGTGGGAACAGTGTGTATTTGTGTGTATATGTGTCTAAGTGTGTGTTGCTGCACAGCTGACTTGAGCCAGTTTCGAGAATTATTTTGTGTGACTTCTTTGGAATGTTACAAAGTACAAAGAGCCTCAGAGAAGAGAGAAGATGGATTGTTACTGTGATAAACAATCATCAGTGTTTACATTTTTGATGCGATTTAGAATCAGTAGCTGCTTAAGTGATGACATGCAACTTTTCATATTGTATCCTGAAGAGGACCAACGTGCAGTCGAACCTGCTGCCTCCCCTTTGTTAAATCTGAAAACTGTGTTCATGTTAAAGCATCTGTGATTTCTTCCTTTAGTGAGGATTTTTATTTAAATGAAGACGTCTATATTTTCCAGGTTTTAAGCTGAAGGACTTTTTAAGAGACAACGAGACCCTTTCACACTTTCTGCACCACAATGCATCTCTTCCTCACCATGCACTAAGGCAAATCCTGGAGGCTGAGGTCAACTTGGAGAAGGTAAGACATAACAGTTACTGAAATTAATATGTACATATATAAATATGGTTGTCACATATATGAGATAATCAGATTCCCCTGACCACAGCACTTGTGCATAAATCTAATGACCTTGTCTCTGTTGGACCACAGGATTCAGCCACAGCAAAGCTAAGCTGTTAATACCCGAGAGAAAAATCTCAGGGGGGGGGGGGTTGGAGAGGCATTAAGCAATTACCTATTACCCATCTGGATTTTCCATGTTTGTTTAGTTGATAAATGTGTTTTTTCAGTTTTCTTTCAACTTAAAAGCCCATGTTTTTATTAAGATCCTGCTCAAATTCACATATCTGGTTCAAATCAATAGTTTTCATTAAGCTGACAAGATCATCTGTTTCTCAGCAACCCTCTGTACAAGTTACTTCCTAAACTTATAAAAAAACATAAAAGCTGTCTTTTGACATTCAGATAAGCTGAATTAGAAGAACTAACATCACGTCCACCGACTGATTTAGCAACACAAGGTCTATATCAGTTTCCAGCCCAGACCGTCGCATCATCCCTGCTATGCTTGCCTGATGCTGCAGTCACATGACTTTTCTCCCACACCCCTCCCACACTATTCTCCTCACGTGCAGAGGCAGCAGCTCTAAGTCCAAAACACATCCGCTTCTGGGCTCAGCACGGCCAACCTCTGTTTCTCTCAGATATGAATTAATCGTGATTCTGTTCCAAACCACGAGTATCTCAAAGATTATGATTTCAGTGCAGGAATAAAAAAAATAGAAACCCTAAAATTGCTACATGCATTGATGAAAGTAACGTGTCTTCATGTTACAAGAAACTCACAAAACCAGTGAATGTTTGAATGATGTGTGTGATAATTATTCTAACAGCAATCCTCCAAACTGAGTACAAGCTCTCATGTTTTTCCAGTGAAAAGATTACCAATTGGCACTGTGTGTGTTTGTGTTTGTTAGACAACAGAACACACACACACAGATTGGTCAGGGACATTTGGAGTGAGATCCTGTCTGTTGTAAACACAAACATCTTGACTCTGTGACAGAAAAAAGAGCCTCTGTGCAGTCCTTGAATGCTCTCGCTCACGTTCCTAAAAAAGGACATCGTGTTACTCTGCCTCTCTGGGTGCAGCTGCTCTTCCTCCTTCTAGCTTTACATCTGTTTTTTTAAACATAGAGCAAAAATACAAATTATTAGTTATATAAAAAGGATTTTTATAATAAAAGAATCAAATTAGCTTATTAGAAGCGTCAGAATTTTCTTTTTTTTATGTCCTGGCTATGTCTCACTCACTACTCACACTTCTTACCTTGTTGTTTCTTTCTGATATCACTTTTTTTTGTCCCACATTTGTTTTTGTATTAATACATAATCTTAAATGAGCCATGAACAGCCATCCAGGGAACATTGTGTTGTGGTAGCTGTGTTGCTCATCAAATTTGAACTCAGTAAGTTAGAAGAAAAGCATGTGGCAAAAGTGATTCTCATATTATTTATAATATTTGTCTGAATGGTAGTTTCTTATTTTCTACTTACAGCATGGTTTGCAATTTTGCCTGTTTGTTTTTAAAGTAATCGGTTCTGTGTTCTGTGCATATTATTGATGTTGTTTTTTATCTTGCTTAACATAATCACAAGAAATGTGTTTTGTTTAGGTGCTCACTAAAGGTTTTGGATTTCATCTGCGAGACCTTTGCAACACGACGCCTCTGGAGGAGTTCGTCCACATCTCTGATCAGAATGTCTCACTTTTAACTCAAGAAGTCATTTGCAAGTCATCCAGTGACTGGCTGGACAAGGCTCAGAGCCACTTCCTGTCCAACCTGGACTTCCTAAAGCCAATTTGGGTGAGTCTGATGAGTCTTGTTTGCATTTTAAAATCACAATAATTATTTTTTCTTTCAATGATTTGGCTCTGGCAGTAGCTGGATGAGCCACTGGCTCTTTGCTGCAACCCCAGAGTGTTACAATTGAAGACTGATTCAAGTTTTATTTTAGTTTTTTATTTTCTCCTCTCTGAACGATGTTTGCATTGCACATGTATTTCCTTACTCTCTTCCCTCTGATCCTTAATCAGTATTGCTTGTTCTGTGTGCGTGTTGCTGGTGCGCCTGCCTCTTCCCAGAAACCTATGACCTAAATTTGAGTCACATGAGGTGAACAAAACATTCTGATGTTCTGAACAACAAAGAGACAGTGATAGTGAATGACTCTAAAAATCGTCACTATTCAGATCTGAAAAACCCAAATCTCTCTCATTTTACTCATCAGAGAAGACGTACTGATTTATTTGGGATTCTTTCAAATTACATATTGTTCCTAAAATCAGTCCAAAGTTTGATGATTGTTGATGCAATACTGGAAGTTCTTTCCAATACTGACTAAATACCTCGAGTTTCTTGCATCATTTCTCTGCACGTGTCAGAGTGGTGGGGGTGATAAATGGTTTGGAAGAGAGGGAGTCAGAGTATCAAGAGTTTAACTCAGAACTCATTAAACTTTTTATTTTATAGCGGTCTGTTTGCGTTTCAGCAACACTTGTGTTTTATCTGATATCAGATGTTCCAGCAGCTGACAGATGAAAACACACAGACACACACGGTGTGACAGATAGAAGCTCAGAAAGTTCCAACCTGACTGGCTCAGTTGTTTTTCTCCTCTTCTCCTTTCTACACTAGTATAATCTCTCTTTTTTTAACCTCACATCTTTCTCTGACTCTTGTGAAACTTTCCAACTCATCTAATTAAACACATGAAGAAAAACTCAACCTTTTGAAGTGGTTTTGAAATCAACAACAAAAAACACTTTCAGTTTTAATTCTTTGAGGTGTATTAAGTGTGTGTTATGATGGTCTCATTTCTTTTAACAGAAAGATGTAAGGTCCGACCCCAAAGCCGTACAGGAAGTTGCAGCTGCAACCAACGGCCTTCTAGAGAGCCTGGGATCGCTGGCTGTGGAGGTGAATTCACACACACACACACACACACAGTAACAGGAATCCTGGGGCAACAGTCATGTTTGAAGAAAATCGATTCTTAACCCAAGAAATTAAATTTGAACTTAAAGCACTGAGGGTCATGCATACACTGGCAATAACTCCCATGTGTACACAGTGATTCATGGTATCTCTTTGAGTTTCAACCGATAGGACGTTTTGTAAAGTGGTTCTAAAAAGAATTTGAACATATGTTTGTAAACCTGCGATATCAGTTGTATCACTTTAACAGTCTATTAGATGTTATTCGTCTCAAACATAGTGTTTGCTGTGAGGTTGTTTTTTATCTTTGAGCTAGAACATTTCCATGGAAGGATGTTTGATAAAATCCAGATCAGACCATGTAAGTTCTGCAGCCGATATCTTTTAGTCTCTGACTTAAAAAAACAAACTGTGTAAAATATTCCAATAGGGTAGCAGAAAGACCTGACTCAGTGAACTACCAGGTGCACCCCCCCTTATTGTTTCACACACTCACAATCAGCACAGTGTCACATGGATACACTCAGGCACACATGGCTGACCTAAGCTAATGTAACTGGGCCTGAGCTACTGGAATGCAGAGAAAGAACAGAAGCAACATTTGGCTGTGCTCAGTCACTAAAGCAACAACCCCCCCCCCCCCCCCCCCCCCCCCCCCCCCCCCCCCCCCCCCCAGCCCCACTCCCCCCTTTCTCTCCGTCACAAGCTCTGCTGATGTGGCACAATATGAAGAACCAGCTGGATGTGTGTGTGCTTTGGTTTAAGCAGCTGTTAGATCTTAAATGCACCATATTTTACTTTCAAATAACAATGTTGCAACTCTTTAGTCTCTTTCTTTTCTGTAAACTGCTTTCACCCTCTCACACAGCGTTGGCGTGCGAGACGTCAACGATCACCAAACAAGTGTGTGAAGCACGTAAAAACTGAACAATGATAAACCTCTCTTACACAACTTGGGGATCATTTCTATTTGAGGTTCGTCATGCTAACATGGTGTCAACCTCAGTGAAAAATAGCTGCTAGCAAAGAACGACTGGCAGAGAATCGCTGGTATTCTGTTGCAAATAAAATGCAGCTGTGCCCGTGCAGTCGGGTGTGCGTGTGTGTGTGTTCGGCCCAAGTTTTTTATGCGTTTGGAAACAAAATCCACTGCAGTCTTAATATTATTGCAGAACATTTTTTAGGAGTCTGGATTTTTACATTTTCAACATGAAGAAGGAGCTTTAAACACACTTAACATTAGTCCACATGTCTCCTTTTCTTCTCTCAGCTCAGGTGCTTACTTACATCTTATAGTGTTAGCTTCACATGCAAGTGCACAGAAGATAGAAATATTGTCTTCCTGGAGATAAATCAGATGTGTGCTCCATTTGCTCAGAAATGAACCCTGATTGGGTATACTCTCGACATGTCATACCTTTTTACAAAACCAAATTTGTCTGACTGAATTTTATTACTGTCCAGTATTTTTGTCTCATATTCAGTCACCAATGAAACTCATCAGAGTTTTAGTTCTCATCTATTTGGTTTTGCTTTGTTTTATTTGGAAAAATTGGCTTTTATGAAAAAAACAGTTTTAACACTGATGTGACGTGCTTGTGTAAACACCAGCTTCAGGAATTGCTCATTCTTTAGACGATTCTGATGCTCATGTGTCTCTTGTGCTATACGACATGTGGCTCATAGTCCCATATTCTTATGTTAACGATTTATTCAGTTTTGGCCCCTGAGCTTCTCAAGTTTAGCTTTGTGCTTGAGCAGAGATGTGAACTCTAGTAACCTGACACAGGCTCTGGATTGAGGTTACTAAAGGACAATCCTCTTCTTCTTCTGCCTTCCTGACTGTGTACCTGTTTTTATAGTTGTTTGGATGTGTATGTGTGTGTGCAAGAGCATGCACCTACATGCATTCAGTTGTGTGTGTGTTGCCTGTTGCCTTGTGCATTAGCACTCGAGGGCATGACTCACTGTTTGTCCTGAAGAATCATTTTTAGTTCAAGCCAATAATGATTCTCACAGAACATCAAAGAAAATGTGCATGTGACACGTGGCAGTTCTGAAATCATTACTGAAGATAGTACTTTCTGTATGTTTCAGCATTTGACACCTGTGTGAGACCTTCACTGGCAGCCATAGAACCAACTCAAATACACAGAAACCCTTATATGAAGCAGATCCGTGCACACACAAATGGCAGTATCTCCCTCAGATCTTTGCTCGCGAGAGAACAGGAAACAGTAACACCACTGTGGCTGCAGGCTCAGCTGCTAGGAACTGTGTAAAATGATCTTGGATGCCGCAGAGCTTTTAGTCTCACTTTCTCTTTGTTTAAGTGTTGAATTCATGGTCCATGTTTATAGGACAGAATACATTTTAAATTATGTGAAATAAACAGTTATTAAACAGAAATTAAACAGACGATCAAAAAAAGTTACCTGTTATGAAACAACCAGGATACTCTGTGTGTTTGCATATCATCTCACTTGTGTGTGTGTGTGTGTGTGTGTGTGTGTGTGTGGGTGGGTGGGTTTGTATTTTTGACCTCCTGAGGACTTTTACTATCTTTCTGGAATCCGAGGGTTCTTGTGGGGACCGAAGCCTGGTCCCCATGAGGGGGACTCCCCTTTTTAGGGTTAGGGGTTAGGTTTATAGGTATGGTGTCAATAGAGTTTTAGTTAGTCTTAGGGTTAGTTATAGATCAGTAATGGTTAAGGTTAGGAAAAGGGTTTGGGTTAGGTATAAATCTAGTTACTAAAATCAATGGAAGTCAATGGACAGTCCCCATAAGGATAACAAAACACACTTGTGTGTGTGGGTGTGGGTGTGTGTGTGTGTGTGTGTGTGTGTGTACACTTATAAATGTCAGGACAATGACAGCCTTTACTTGTGGAGCCTGTAAAGGTTTTGCGAGAACGACCGATAGTAACCTCTCTTTGTTCTCATACCTTCCTCTGTACTCACTGCTCTTCTCACCTCCTCCTTTTACTGCAGTCGTTCACACAGAAACGTCTTTATTTCTTTTTCCAGCTTAGGAAAAGGTTTGATTTCCTCAGCCTCCGTTCTCCACACACACAGCTCATACTTTACAATAAGTCATTTTCAGATCATAGATACACAATGAAAACAAATGTCCCTTTAAGGCACATTTCTCCTTCATATAACACACGTCTGGCATTTTGTTTATTCATTTCATTAAACAATGGAGGTGGATGAGCTCTGCATCATGGGTTTCTTGCTCACTGAACAAATATATTTAGTGATTTTAAACATAAGCCAAATAGTTCTCTGTTACTCTGCTTCTCTTGAAAATGTTCTTGCTGCTCGTTAACGTATTTAAACCCACAACAGATTAATTGTGCTGATTACATGGAATCACTACATCACACTGGACCACGATATAGAAGCGTAATCCAGGTCTGAGGGACATTTTTGCCTTGTCACCACCTTCTGATGCAGATCAATTAGTGGGGCAACTTTGACCCAATTGAAAGTTTGATCAGACAGGAGATTTGCTGTAAGCCTGGTCACCCTTCACAAAGCGCCCCTTCTAAACCTCCTCATTTCATTCCTTTCCTGTTGTGTGTTAGTGCCATAATTGCATGTGTAGTTGACCAGCTTGGGGACATTATTTGGGAACTTGTGCAGACTTGTCTTGTGACCTAGAGTAACCTCGTTTTGAACTGCAATGAACTCCCTTCTCCATGATGTAATGCTGCATATGAATGCTAACAGGATAACACTGAAAATCCCAACTCAACATACACGTTGTTCTGTAATGGTCACAAGCACAACTACAGAACTGGGTCAGAGTTAAACAGAGGAGACAAGTTAAAAACTCAAACAAAGAAAAGAGTTGTTGTCGGATTAGTCTCGAACTCAAACTTATTTAATATTTGAAATATTGTTTTTGTCACATTGGAGACTGAATGACTGGAGCAACAGAACGATTTCTGTTGTGTGAAATAAATGTCATTTTATGGTTGGTGAAAGACGCTGTGCAGTTCTGTCTCATGTTCCGTGTTATCTGACCTTTCGTCTTGATAAAGATGCAGACCTCCTCACGCGCGCACACTCAGAGGACTGGGGACAGCAGTTAAATTTATCTCAGTCATGCAGACGGTCAAACCCTAAGCGTCTCCAGCCCACAGAGCAGCGCTTGACGGTTGTGTTTAGAATGCCGCTCATGGTGCAGGCGATACCTACGACCGGTCATGTTGTGACAAATGATAGTCTTTAAAAAATGTGGATGTACATCTACTATTTTCACTTCTCAGCAACATCATTGTACTTTACATCTGACAGTAAGACCATTTAGATTCCTTGAAGGAACAATGATGTACAAAAGCACATTCTTCCGCAATTTAGGATGTCCTTTTTATGCAGGAAGCTGATGCTGTTTAAGACATCTAGAAATATTATTTCAACCCCCCCCCCAAAAAAAATCCTTATTTGATAAAAGCTAATTACCAGGGATAAATTTGTCTCTCCCTACAGCTTGCCAACATGAAGAGTTGGAAGGATATGCGAAAGGAGATCCTGTATCTGACTGCAAACACCACGGGGTCTCCAAAGCAGGTTTACGAGGCCGTGTCCCGTATAGTCTGTGGACATCCCGAAGGAGGCGGCCTCAAAATCAAGTCCCTCAACTGGTATGAAGATAACAACTATAAGGCCCTGTTTGGACACCACGGCAACGACAGCGACAGTGAACCCATCTCCACTTATGACAACACTTCCAGTAAGCTTTCCTGAGCTTGATGACCTTTTAACCCGTCACAGCTGGTTTTTCTTTAATATTCAGTTCATTAAAAACATAAACAAGCAAAGTGGTTTTGTTTTGTAGCTCCATACTGCAACAACTTGATGAAGAGCCTAGAGTCCAGTCCCATTTCCAGGATGATCTGGCGAGCGCTAAAACCGCTTCTCATGGGGAAGATCCTGTACACCCCAGATACTCCAGCAACACAGAGGATCATCCATGAGGTACAGGAACCCCATCACAGTTTTAGATAAAAAAACAAACAATCTGAAGTGCTGGAGTGACCATATGTTAATGTCTTCTCTAGGTAAATAAGACCTTCCAGGAGCTTGCGGTGCTGAGAGACCTTGGTGGCATGTGGGAGGAAATGAAGCCCAAATTTTGGAATTTCATGGAGAAGAGTGAGGAAATGGACTTAGTGAGGGTAAGTAGATGCAGGGACATCATTTCTGTTTGCACAACAGTGCTGTATTCACAGTATACTTCCTGTTTATGTGGTAGGTTTACATCAGGGTGCCTGTGTAATTATACAGCTCACGTGACCCTGAATATTTGAGGGTGTAAAGAAACAGAACAGTTTCTTTAAAAAAATGAGCTCAGTAAAAAGTTTAACAAATGATTCATCAAGTGCAAATTTAGGATTCAACCATCAAACTTAATCAGTTAAAACAAAAACATAAATGAGTCAAACTTACAAAATAAAACTCTTTTAGCCCCCTTTTCAACACATTACATATAACAACAGAGACATGTATGTAAAACAATGCTACAAAGTTACATTTACTCTTTAGATTGTGGGTTTTTGTGGAGGCATGTAACTCATAAGATGGCTGATGGTTGTTTCCCAGATTTGACCACAGTTTCTTTTTGTCTTTGTGAACTGCATAAGCGCTACCTCCACCTAGTGGTGAAAAGAGTTCAAGTAAAATCATTCAAATGTAAAACTGTTACCAGGGTTTAAATAATATTTTATTTGATGCTTCATCAGCTTAGAAACAAGTTGGCTCTGGAAAAGTGCCAAAAACATGATAACTGGACTAGAGCCCCGAGCAGAGATATCAGAATAACAGATGAGATTAAAATTAGTTTGAAAGCAACACAAAGAAGTTCACATGGAAACTAAAGAGGTGATGAAGGTTACAAAAACTAAACAAGCTCAAACATGGTTTGTAACAAATATTCTGCATTTGACATTGGATATACTGTATGAAGCTGATCATGTTTTTGTTTTTAAACAATAAAACCTACATTGTTTATTTCCAGTCCCTGTTTCAAAGCAGTGCCGGCGCAGCATTCCTGAACACCCAGCTCAGTGAGACGGAGTGGAGCGTGTCAGATGTCGCTCACTTCCTGTCAAAAGCCGTAGAAGACCAAAGACCCGCAGGCTCACAGTACACCTGGAGAGATGTTTTCAACGAAACCGACCGTGCTATCCGAACCATTTCACAATTCATGGAGGTTAGTGTGTCACTGACCTTCACACAAAATTGTATTATCACTTTTTTGTAAAGAAAAAGGAATCCAGAGGACATAAGAATGTTTTCACATTCATTTTATACATAATCACATCATATATAATAAAATATCTTTTACCCTGAATAATAAAAATAGTGTGCAAATAGATTAAATGCTAATTGCATATTTAGGTCAAAATCTTCCCACTTTTTCCAGCGGTTTTTAATTCATTAACTCAGATTCCCCACAGCTAATGAAAACCTTGAAATCAAATGTTTTCTTCTTTCCTTCTATATCAGATTAAGTTATTACCACTTGTCACAGCGCTTCTTTTCACTATTTATCTCCTCTAAGCCTTCTGTTTTCTCTTACCAAGCTTGATAATGTATCCCTTTAAAAATTAAGTGAAGTCAATGATTTATGTTTCTCACGCAACATATTAAACAGCGTGAAACTTCCTTGACTGATTTGTATCAACACTGTAAAAAACCCACTGACCCACTGACTTACACTGTTCGAAATGATCTTGTTTGTCAGCTCATGTGTTTCCCATCAGAACATCTCAGTGTGTTTAGACAATGTTTTATCACTTTTTGTTTTTGAACTGTTTGACACATCACACACTTCGTGTAAAGGAAGAAGTTACATTTCAGCTTGTGTCAGCTAAATATAATCACATGAACAACTCCAGAGTGGTTATTCAGTGTCAAAGCACATGAGTTTGTTTAAATGGGTGAAAGTTCAAACATTGTTAGTTTAGTGTTGGTAATTGGGTCAAACAATGTTCAATTTCGAGCAGTTTTTTTTTATAAATAATTAGCAACAAAACTAGAACGTTATAGAAGTTTTTCTCTGAACTTGAGCTGCAGGATGTCAGACCATCAAGTCCTTCAGAAGTAAATAATGTTTCTCTTTAAAACAAGTTAACTGCTCTATCTTTAACTGTGACATATGACAGCAGCTACTTCAAAGCACGTTAGTTTAATTTCAGACTCATATAAAAACAGGTCCTTTGTTCTTCTCTTCCTTCCCTCAGTGTGTGAACCTGGACAAGCTAGAACCAGTTGCTAATGAGGAACGTCTTGTCAACAAGTCCATGGGTCTTCTGGATAACCAGAAGTTCTGGGCTGGGATTGTGTTTCCCGACATCGCCCGAGACAACAGCACATATCTACCACCAAACGTCAATTACAAAATCCGCATGGACATTGATAATGTAGAGAGGACTAACAAGATTAAAGATGGGTGAGCAGCTGCAGTCATCAAGCACTTTGTTGCACACCTGCACATTTTACTGAATTTCTGGCTTTTAACTCTTTTTTTTTTTTCATATTAATTTGCAGATATTGGGACCCTGGTCCCAGGGCAGACCCCTTTGAGGACCTTCGCTACATCTGGGGTGGATTTTCTTACTTGCAGGACGTGATTGAACAAGGAATAATCCGAGCCGTCACCGGCACCGCGGAGAAGACGGGCATCTACATTCAGCAGATGCCTTACCCCTGCTACGTCGATGATATGTAAGTGACTGCTGCTGAAAAGAGTATTCAAGATCGTGCAGCAGGTTTCTGCCTAACACCTGCCGTTTTTCTTAGATTCTTGCGAGTGATGAGCAGATCAATGCCTCTCTTCATGACCTTGGCATGGATGTACTCGGTAGCCATCATCATCAAAGGCGTGGTTTATGAGAAGGAGGCTCGACTGAAGGAGACGATGAGGATCATGGGACTGAACAATGGAACCCTGTGGCTGAGCTGGTTCATCAGCAGTTTAATCCCTCTGCTGATCAGCGCAGGCTTGTTGGTGATGTTGTTAAAGGTTAGTGTTGATATGGACATACACATGTACATGTGTTTATCCTGTTTGTCATCCGACTGGAAAGTCAACTCATTTTAGAGAAAAATACAACCGACTTAGACAGATTGATGCCTTTATCTTCAGAATTTGACATAAATATGGAGTTTTTCTTTTCATAATGTCTAAATTATAAATAAAAATTGTGGGAAAATAAATTCTGTCATTCTGCTTCTTTTGCCTGCTCTCAGATGGGAAACCTGCTGCCTTACAGTGACTCAGGCGTCGTGTTTCTTTTCCTGGGATCGTTCGGCGTTGTAACCATCATGCAGTGCTTTCTCATCAGCACTCTGTTTTCTCGAGCCAACCTGGCAGCAGCCTGTGGAGGCATCATATACTTCACTCTTTATCTTCCTTATGTTCTGTGTGTTGCCTGGCAAGACTACGTGGGCTTTGGAGCCAAAGTTGTAGTGGTGAGTAGGAGAGCTTTAATTACACGATCATCATTAATCACTTGAATTCTCACATTTTCTTTAACCTAAACAATGGGTCCTCTGTTCTTTTCTCAGAGTCTGCTTTCTCCTGTGGCTTTCGGCTTTGGGTGTGAGTACTTTGCTCTGTTTGAGGAGCAAGGAGTGGGAATCCAGTGGTCTAACTTGCTTGCAAGCCCAATGGAGGAGGACAGCTACAACCTGACCACCTCCATTTGCCTCATGCTGTTTGACGCAGCGTTGTATGGATTAATGACCTGGTACATCGAAGCCGTCTTCCCTGGTGAGTCATGCAAAAGGTTTAGAATTAGAATATTTCTTACCTCATACTCTTATAATGATGTGGATAAATAGCTCATGAACATTGTTAATTTAAAAGGAATTAATTCTATTTCAGGTCAGTACGGCATCCCCAGGCCCTGGTACTTCCCCATCACTAGGACTTATTGGTGTGGAGAGAAAGAAAACAAAAGCATCAACGCTTCTGTGTCCAAAAAAGGAAATGCTGATGGTAAAACTAAGAAAAAAGAAACAAAAGTTTTTCATACAACAATTCAAAGGAAGAAATATGTTGCTGATTGCTGGTTTTAATCTTGTCTGCAGCCGTGTGCATGGAGGAGGATCCGAGCCACATTGAACCAGGTGTTTACATAGAAAATCTGGTGAAGATCTACAGCCATGGAAACAAGCTGGCTGTAGACGGACTGTCTCTGAAATTCTACGAAGGACAGATCACTTCCTTCCTCGGCCACAACGGCGCTGGCAAGACCACAACCATGTAAGATAGTGAGCTCATTACCTATGATGCATTACTCATGTTTAGTAAACAGAGTCTAGATGTTAGTAATGAGTTTATGAATCCAGCCAGCTTTAAAAGTGACTGTGTTGTTTCTGATAGGTCAATCCTGACGGGTTTGTTTCCGCCCACTTCTGGTACTGCCTACATTCTGGGCAAAGACATCCGCTCTGAGCTCAGCACCATTCGACAGAACCTGGGCGTCTGCCCCCAGCATAACGTGCTTTTCAGCATGTAAGCACAATACAAGCTGCAACAATTTATACACACTTGTGTAGTTTATGTTTTTGGTGTTTGTGTAATTTGTTTATTTGTTTGTTGTAAACCAGGCTGACTGTGGAGGAGCACATCTGGTTCTACGCTCGCCTGAAGGGGCTTTCTGAGGAGAAGGTGAAAGCTGAAATGGAACAAATCGTAAACGACGTTGGTCTGCCTCACAAGAGAAAGTCGCGCACAAACGCTCTGTCAGGTTTGTCTTTTTGAACTTTTTTACAAACAGATTTTAAATTTGGGGATCTTGTTTCTGACTTTTGATTGATTGGTTGGTTGATTGATTTTTTTTTGTCATCTTTTCAGGTGGAATGCAGAGGAAGTTGTCAGTGGCCTTGGCTTTTGTTGGAGGTTCAAAGGTTGTGATTCTTGACGAACCCACTGCTGGTGTTGATCCTTATGCACGCAGAGGAATCTGGGATCTGCTTCTCAAATACAGACAGGGTAAATTAAACTGATACATGAACTATTTGTTGTCACAGATGTAGAATTAGATTAAAAGGCTGAAGATTTAGAAAGACTATATTTAATAAAATATTGGTGTTTTTTAGGTCGTACTATCATCCTGTCCACTCATCACATGGATGAAGCTGACATCCTGGGTGACAGAATCGCCATCATTTCCCATGGCAAGCTGTGCTGTTTGGGATCCTCACTTTTCCTGAAGACTCACCTTGGTACAGGCTACTACCTGACCCTGGTCAAGAGAGACTATGATTTGTCGCTTCAGTCCTGCAGGAACTCTGCCAGTACAGTCTCCTATATCAAGAAAACAGAGAAGGTATAAACAAGTAAACATAAACTATGAGATTATTATCAGAGTTTTGGTTCAGATGTACTAAAATATTAAAAATGTAGATACAGATTGAGTTTTTTCCTTTTGTAATCCAGGAGGACAGTGTTTCAGAGAGCAGCTCAGATGCCGGTCTTGGCAGTGAACCAGAAAGTGAAACCACCACTATAGGTAAAAACTAACAGCACTGACTGAACTATAGTAAACACTGAATTAAACTCACATTCCTAAGTAATTCCACCTATTTTCAACCCTCTCATTCTTTCTTGCAGATGTCTCCCTCATCTCTAGTGTGATTTTCAAGCACGTCCCAGAGGCTCGCCTGGTGGAAGATCTGGGTCATGAACTTACCTACGTCTTGCCCTACCAGTCAGCTAAAGATGGCGCCTTTGTTGAGCTCTTCCACGAGCTCGATGACCGACTCACTGACTTGGGGATTTCAAGTTATGGAATATCTGATACCACCTTGGAAGAGGTACAGATAACTAAAATCTGTGCATGTGCTGTGTGTTTCTTGATTGTTTTGATCAACTGTTAAACAGTAACCCTTGAATTATTATAATCTCCTTCCTTCTTATGCTGCAGATTTTCCTGAAAGTGGCAGAAGACAGTGGAGTGGATGCTGCTGAGCTTTCAGGTGAGATTTATGATATTAGAATGCAGTATTGGCTCGGAATGACACATGACGTTGGGTTTAGAAACCCTTACATAGGCACCACAGCTGAATGCTGTTATCAAACAAAAGCAAAGAGATGATACTCTGTCTGATCTGTGGCTACAGATGGAGTTGTACCAACCAGGACTCGTCGACGTCATGCATTCGGAGACCACCAGAGCTGCCTGAAGCCCTTCACTGAGGACGACTTTGACTTCAACGATTCTGAAGGTGACCCAGGTAGAACTCTACCCATATACCCACCACCCAGTTATTTAGTTTCTGTTACTGACATCGAATGAACAGAAACATCAGATGTAAAATAAGCTAACCTCAACAAATCAAGAAATTACAATTTCAGCTTTAACAAGCAGTTTCTTTGTACAGTTGCAAAAATAGAGCAGATGCCGGTCATGCTGTAAATGTCCTCATTATGCATTCCTTTGTCCAGAATCTCGTGAGACTGACTGGCTCGGAGGAGCAGATGGCAAAGGTTCATTCCAGGTCAAAGGTTGGAGTCTGAAGAGACAGCAGTTTGTTGCACTGCTCTGGAAACGATTCCTTTATGCTCGCCGCTCCAGGAAAGGGTTCTTCGCTCAAGTAAGTGATTTATTTATAGACATTTTGTATTTGTTTGTGCTTTAGGATAAAATATGTTACACATCTTCACGTGAAGAAAGATTCAGATCTATGTTCATTTTTACGTAGAGAAATAAAACTAACTGACTGTGGTTGTGTTTTGCAGATTGTTTTGCCGGCCGTGTTTGTTTGTATTGCACTTCTGTTCAGTCTCATCGTCCCTCCGTTTGGAAAGTACCCTAGTTTGGCTCTGCATCCCAGCATGTATGGAGAACAGTTTTCCTTTATCAGGTGAGACATTTTTTTGGAGGCTTTCTGAATTATCATCTATCCCTCCATTTCATTAAAATATCTTTCAGTTTTGAATACAATTTTTGTGTTATTCATCAAAGCAGTTTGCTCTTTTTTCTTTTACGGTACAAAAATAAATGACTGTTGTGAGCATTGATCAAAGAACTATACTGTCATGTAATTTTGAGTCCCGGGTGGAAATGGCTATTTGTCACTAAACATAATGAACTGTATCTTTCTAGTAATGATTTACCAGAAGACCCTCACATAAACAAACTGCAGCAAGCTCTGATAGAAAACCCAGGGTTTGGAACACAGTGCATGGAAGGAGACCCCGTACCGTGAGTATTATGAAAAAATCCTAACTCACATTTTCAAAAAAAACAAATAGATCCAGCAGTGATCTGTTGTCTCAGCAATATGTAAACTCTTCTGTTTCTCTGTGCTCCAGTTACTTTCCCTGTTCTGCTGTTGAGGATGAGTGGGTGGTCCCACACGTCCCCCAAAGTATAAGGGACGTGTTTGACAAAGGCAACTGGACCATAGAGAACCCGTCTCCTCTGTGTGAGTGCAGCTGCGACGAGCGTAAAAGGATGCTGCCCGAGTGTCCTGCTGGTGCTGGTGGACTTCCACCTCCACAAGTCAGTAGAATCAAACAGAATTTCAACCCAAATGTATTTGTAATGTTGTCTAACTAAACACATTAATGAACTCTGTTTTTATATCCAGATGATGATAAGCGAGACAGACACTCTGCAGAATCTGACGGGTAGAAACGTGTCCGATTACCTGGTGAAAACTTACGCTCAGATCATTGGCAAGAGGTACCAAATTATTATATTCTAAATATAAAGAAATAATTTTCAGCCTTTGCAGTTTAAACATGTAATCATATGGTTTCTTCTCTTTCAGCCTGAAGAACAAGATTTGGGTCAATGAGTTCAGGTACATTATAAGACACGCTGCATTGTTTATGCATGAAGTGGATTGATCTGAGTGCTTTTCTGCTGTGTGACCTTCTCTGATATAAAAATGGCTGCACTCTATTACAGATATGGTGGATTCTCACTCGGTGTCAGAAACTCTGAGGTTCTGCCTCACAAAGATGAAATTGATGTAGCGATAGCGCAGCTGAGGAGACGCTTCCATCTTGAAAGAGTAAGAGATTGTATCACCTTTTTCTTTTATAGTTGTCATTTGCTCAAATATTGGTCTAACTATTGATTATGTTTGGATAAAAGATGTTTACAGGGACTGTGTGTAAACTTGACTTCTATGTCAGAACAGTTTCAGTGTGTCCTTGAAGTAAAACACTCCCCCTCATCCATCCCTCTGTCTTTTCTTTCCATCTCCTCTGTCCTTCAGGGAACTGCAGCTGATCGTTTCTTCCGCAGTCTCTCCAGTTTCATCCAAGGTTTGGACACCAAGAGTAACGTCAAGGTTAGTGATTGCTCACACCCGATAAACTTCCTGCATACACACACATGCAGTTACATACAGTTAAGTAGTGATGGTGCTTCACTAACTGAAACGTCTCATCTGTCCAGATCTGGTTTAACAACAAGGGCTGGCACAGCATCGGTTCGTTTCTCAATGTGATGAACAACGCCATCCTACGAGCCAATCTGCCACCTGGAAAAGACCCCGCAAAGTTTGGCATGACGGCCTACAATCACCCTCTAAACCTCACCAAGGAGCAGCTGTCACAGGTTGCTCTGTAAGTATTGCTTTTAAGGTGGACTGACATTCAAATATTTATGTAAACATCCAATCTAATTACTGTACCTTTCTTTCTTTTCAGGATGACAACATCGGTGGATGTGCTGGTGTCCATTTGTGTAATCTTTGCCATGTCCTTCGTCCCGGCCAGTTTTGTGGTTTTTCTCATTCAGGAGAGGGTGACTAAAGCCAAACACATGCAGTTCATCAGTGGAGTGCAACCCTTCCTCTACTGGCTGGCCAACTTTGTCTGGGATATGGTAAGACTTTTCTAAATCTGCTGAGCTCATGCAGAAAAAAAAAGTCAAATATTCCTGATCTTATTCAAAAAATGCTGCAACAAAACTGACAGAAATTCCCTCTTTTACTCCTCTTGCAGTGCAACTACATTGTTCCAGCCACACTGGTGATCATTATATTTGTATGTTTCCAACAAGACGCCTACGTTTCCTCCACCAATCTGCCTGTGCTGGCCCTGCTGCTGCTGCTTTATGGGTAATTTGGACAAACATTGTTAATTTGGCTCTTCTGTTGTTTATGTTTTCAAACCTGTTTACATCTAAATAATGTTTTTTTTTCCTTCAGCTGGTCGATCACCCCTCTGATGTATCCAGCCTCCTTCTTCTTTAAGATCCCCAGCACTGCCTATGTGGTTCTAACCAGTGTCAACATACTGATAGGAATCAATGGCAGTGTGTCCACATTTGTCCTGGAGTTGTTTGGAAACAATGTAAGTAAATATTAGACTCAGCGGATTGTTTTTCTGGCATTAAATAAAAATTACATTCAAGATTTTAATGAATAAATGTTACGTTTTTCATTTTTCAGGAGATTGGTGGAATTAATGACATCTTGAAGAACGTGTTCCTCATTTTCCCTCACTTCTGCCTGGGTAGAGGGCTGATTGACATGGTGAAGAATCAGGCGATGGCTGATGCTCTGGAGAGGTTCGGTAAGGACTGAAAACTTTCATTTGACACGCTGTCAATAAAGTCCTGAGGGAAAAAAAAATCAAATCTTATACAAAGAAGACGTGAAAGTGAAAACATGTCTGTTGTGTTTCAGGTGAAAACCGGTTCCGCTCTCCTCTGGCCTGGGACATGGTGGGAAAGAACCTGTTTGCAATGGCCATAGAGGGTGTTGTCTTCTTCTGCATCACCATCCTCATTCAGTACCGCTTCTGCTTCAAAGCCAGGTCAGTAAAATGTAGAATCACATCACCCCGTCCAAAACCTCGTGCTGCAAAGCAATATTAATGTTTATAATCATTCAGGTGAACGCATTCACATCTAGAACCACCTGTTAACCTGTCCATCAACCTTCTAAACCCCCAGGTCCTCCACCAGTCACCTGAAGCCTATTGGAGAGGAAGATGAGGACGTGGCCAGAGAGAGGCAGAGGATCCTGAGTGGTGGTGGACAGTCGGACATCCTGGAGCTCAGGGAGCTCACCAAGATTTACAAGCGGAAACAGAAACCAGCAGTAGATCGGCTGTGCGTTGGCATTCCACCTGGAGAGGTACACAACAGCTGTGTTCTTCACTTATACAAACAAATGACGGTTGTTTGTGTCTTTATCACAATTAAAGACAGTTTCTTTCACCCTTTAATTTACAGCTATTACAGTATATGAGATGTAGTAATATGAATTCTACTTCCTGTAGTGTTTTGGTTTGCTGGGAGTGAATGGAGCAGGAAAAACCAGCACCTTCAAAATGCTGAGTGGAGATTCTCTTGTCACCAGTGGTGAGGCTTACCTAGCTAGCAAGAGGTAAGAGACATGATACTGGATTATCTAATTTACTGTGGAAATTATTCTGTTTGTCAGAACATGTGAGATTAAATAGATGTTTTAAATTCTTCATGTGTTTTCTTACATTTTTAGTGTAACTACAGAGATAGATGAGGTGCACCAGAACATGGGCTACTGTCCTCAGTTTGATGCCATCAATGACCTTTTGACTGGGAGAGAACATCTTGAGTTCTATGCGATCCTGAGAGGAGTACCTGAGAAGGAAGTCTGTGAGGTCAGTACACACACACATCAGTTTTTTATACAGAAATTAAACCCACAATGAGTCTAAACAAAAACATAAAACAAACCCATTGAAGAAAAACTCTCTATCCCTCCACTAGGTGGCAGAGTGGGGCATCAGAAAACTGGGTTTGGTTAAATATGTAGACAAATCAGCTGGTAGCTACAGCGGTGGAAACATGAGGAAACTGTCCACTGCCATCGCTCTCATTGGAGGACCTCCTGTTGTGTTTCTGGTCAGTGAGAACAAACATTTCATTTAAAATAACAGAAGATTAAAGTCTTAGCAGCAGCTGATCGTCTGTCACTTGTTCTCAGGATGAACCAACGACAGGAATGGACCCCAAGGCACGCCGCGCTCTCTGGAATGCCATCTTAAGCATCATCAAAGAGGGACGATCTGTGGTGCTGACGTCTCACAGGTTCGATGAGGCACCACCTTAAGTCAAATTAAACTTAATGAGACTCACTGTGTTTTCATTGTTTATCCCTGAATAATCATTTCCTGTCATGTTGTTTGTTATTCAGTATGGAGGAGTGTGAAGCGCTCTGCACCAGGATGGCCATCATGGTCAACGGCAGGTTCCGCTGTCTGGGCAGCGTGCAGCACCTCAAAAACAGGTACGTCATTACAAAACAACATCTTATTACGTAGCAGCTGACACAGACTAAAAAACGAGGAAGTCAATCTTCTAAAATCCATTAAAGTAAAAATAGTGCCTGATTATTAGGAAGATATTTTATTCATAACAAACAAATAAACTAAAGCTAAAAGTTCCAGTTACACATGATTGATATGTTTTGAATATGTTCACATCAGGTTTGGTGACGGTTACACCATCATCTTACGGGTGGCAGGGCCGGACCCAGACCTGCGGCCAGTGATGGAGTTTATCGAGCAGGAGCTGCCGGGGAGCACGTTGAAGGAAAAGCACCGCAACATGCTGCAGTATCAGCTTCCTTCCTCCCTCACCTCCCTCGCCCGCATCTTCTCTCTGCTCTCCAAGAACAAGGAGGCGCTCAGCATAGAGGACTACTCTGTCTCTCAGACCACTTTAGACCAAGTAATCAATCACACCCAGTCTTCTCATCATAACTAGTAACATGACGGAAGAGCTAATTAGCTTTTTTCTGTCCTTTTTTCAACACAGGTGTTTGTAAATTTCGCCAAGGACCAAAGCGATGAGGACCACTTGAAAGACGTCCACATGAGCAAGCGGGACGCTGTTGTCGTGGATCTTTCCAAGCTAAACTCTTTCCTCACAGATAGCAAGACGAGGGAGAGCTGCGTCTGACTGCACACGATCAGTGGGAGCCGGGTGAGACACCCACCCTCCCCCGAATTTTAAAAACGTTGGACCACTAACCCACGGGAGAGAGACAAACTGTGTTCATTTTTTAATGCTATTTTTTTAGTCTTTTTTAAATTGTCATCATTCTCAGTGGACCTGCACCTCATCGCACAGCCTGTCGCCAAGGCAACGACAGCAGGCATCAGGACGGACACTGAAAATAATGAAAACTCAATGCAAATCAATGCAAGAAATATAAATATATAAATGTATTTAAAATTAGAAGCTTGTTGTGTGAGGGTTGGAGACTGGTGCTTCTCCTTCACGAGACGGACTGAAAGAAAGAAAGAAAGAAAGAAAGAAAGAAAGAAAGAAAGAAAGAAAGAAAGAAAGAAAGAAAGAAAGAAAGAAAGAAAGAAAGAAAGAAAGAAAGAAAGAAAGAAAGAAAAGACACTTGAAGTAACGGCAGGATTTTAAATGTGTTCAACTGGAAAAGTCTGGTTACTGAATTAGGGGGATCGCAGGAGGAAAAATCTGGAGTCTTTCATCTCCATTCCTCAGTAGTACGCAGTAATCTGTGGGACTGTGTATTTGCTACTCTGTAGAGTTTGTGATGTTTAAAAACATTTTGATCATTCACTGCCAGATGTTGAAAGATGGAACTGACAATGTTCTTCTTCAGGGTCAAATCTCTCAAATTTCTATTCGTTACCAAGTGCAGTTTTATAATGCAAATCTTGGTCAAAAGAACAGATACAATCATCATTTAAAATCCTGTTTCTGACACAAAATGTGCAATCGTCATGCTAATTTTTTATTGATCTGAAGAAATTTCATTTTAGGCATAAATATTTAAGTTGTTTCTTCCTGTAATTATTCAGGCGTCTATCCGAGTTGTTGTTTTTAGTTGTTGTTGTTCTTGGTGTCCTTAACATTGTTCAGCACAGTGCCTAATATTGGTGGAGAGTCAAGCTTGAGCACTCCATTAAAAAAAAACAACAACAACAATGTATGTAGGCTGCCAAGGAATGTATAAGACCAACATGCATCAGAGCACATTTTATTGTTACGTAGTGAAAAGTAGTTTTTTCAGAAATAGTTCTGGTTCCTTATTGAAGAAGTTCATTCTGTTTTACTGCTTTTACTCGTCCTGCCCTCTTAATGAAGGTCTGAGCAGAACGAACAAACGAGGGGTTTGTATTTGAACGTGTCATGGAAACATTCTGCATGCCTCACACGGTGGTGTTCGTGCTTCTGTGTGTTCGTGCTGAAGCATGCCGCAGATAAATGTTTGCAGGGCGAGGACTCGGCTCTCTGAATACCGGCAGATATTTATGTGTAAAGTCTAAACACGTGTTGTTGTTTCCTTTAAGACGGGAAAATGTTTTTTTTTTTTTTTTGTAAGAGCATGATGGGATAAATCTGAACCAGTACCAGAGTGGATATTATGTACAGTAGCAACGTTGTGATGTTAATATCAGAGTGATCTAACTGTAAATGTGCCAAACGGAGCTGAACTTTAACTTTCAATCAACCAGCACAGGAAGTTCCAGCTTGTGCTTCGATTCATCCATCAGCTCAGTCACAGAGTTTCTCCTCTTTTCTCTGTCAGCTTCTCTAACTGAAAACTGCACATATAGTAAAAATGTGTGTTCTTATTCATTCTTAGTCAGCGAGTTCACTCGAGTTCAAAATTATTGCCAAAGTCTCCATCTTTAAACTGTTGAGGTTGAAACATTTCAGGCAGTTTTTAACAGGAAACCAATCAGCCAGACTGAACATGAGGACCATATTAGTTAAAGTTGTGCTTTTAATACTTTATAGTCCAAAAACAAATCATATCCAGGGTTATAAAAGATGACAGATTGTCATTACAGGTGCTCTGTCTCGTGCAAAATCTTGGAAGGGTTTTTATTATCTCGGGGATCTACCAGCTGAGGACTCGATTCTCACCCTCCAAAACCCCTATTTGTTTTTTATTATTGTTATTTTTAAGAATTCGAGCACTTTATAGGCTTAGGAGCCTTTTAGTTTCAAGCATTTAGATGTAGGGATTTTTTTTTCTTTTTGCAAATTAAAGGATTAAAACAAATTCCTGCACTGGAAAACAGACGAGCTCCAACAGCGCCACGCCACTGCTCTGAAATATTTGTTAGAAACTTGAAATAGACGGTCAAATCGTATGTGAATTAAGAGAAATGAGTGAACTGTTGAAAAGCAGAGATGCAGAACAGCATTAAGGTGGTGAGTTTTCTCTTCTCATTCTCAGTTGTATTGTTTGTTTACATTTTTAAGTATTACAACTGTTTGAGTCTGTTACCCATTGTGCTTAGTTATTCTTTACATTAATAAAAATTCATACATTTTGAAACATAAAGAACCACTTTTTTGTCTTTGTGTGTGTTTTATTAAAACAATGAATGTTTAGATAAAAAAGGAAGTAAAGTTTATTTATAAAGTGCCTTTCACAGATAGAAATCACAAAATGCTGCACAAACATCAATAAAATATGACAAATGAAAATAAAACATCAAAAATAAAACACAAAAAAACCCATCAAACATCAATAAAATATGACAAATGAAAATAAAACACATAAAAAAATTTGATAAAGGCTTTTCTTGAAAAATGGTGTCTTCAGTTCCTTTTTAAAAGTGTCTTATAGAGTACACGTGTGTTAATGTCAAATTTATTTATAAAGCACATTTATTGACCAAAGTGCTGTACAGTTAAATAAATGTACACAGTAACAGTAAAACAAGATCCAAATAACATAAAACAGGTAAAAGCTCTGAAGACCAGCATAAAACTTAATAAAATTATAAATAAATAAAACTTAAATCTTGTTAAAAGCTAAAGGACGGTTTGATTTAAAAGTTTCTAAACTGTAGAATCTAACGTGTGATGTAAACTGTTCTACTGTTCTCCTTTTGTATTTAACTTGTATTTAGAAACATCCAATAACAGCTCCATGTGGGAATGACAGACTGGTGGTGAGGACCGTGTGCTGCTGAGAGTCTGCAGCTGCATGTTGTCGAATCAACATCAACAAAAACAAAACTGATCACAACTCAGCCAAATCAGATCACATGATCTCACACCGAAGACCGAAAACATTCCTGATTCTGTCTCACGTATGATGTCACTTGCCAACTTTGACCCAAACAGTTTTAACTCCATAATTTCTCAGCATGAGTGTTAGTTTCAAACTCTGACATGTAGACGGTGGAGAATGTGTGTTCCTTAAAGAAAAACCAGGATATTCTCCATGTTTTCCAGTTCTGTCCAGATAAAACAGAATAACACACATGCTGTAAAGTCAGTGATTAACAACCCGTTTGTGTGTGTGACATGTTCTGATGTTTCCAGAATATGCAAGTAGCTGTGTGCATGTGTGTGTGGGTGTGTGTGTGTGTGTGTGTGGGTGTGTTTTATCACCTGTTCTGTTCCCACACACGCGTTGTAACAATTGAATAAGCAATAGAAGCAGAAGCAAACACGCTGTATGTGTCATTCTCAGTTATTCATCCACCAGCATCATGACAGGAAGAGCTGTTTTACTGGGACTTCTGCTCATCTGTGTCACTGCAGGTAAAGAGAAAATTACATCATTAATAAATAGTGTCGATGTAATGTTAAGGTTTAAACTTTTGTTAGTTTATTTTATATATATATTTTTTTTTGGGGTAAATGAAACATGTTTTGTTTGAGCTTTTAAGAACAGTGAAATTAAAAGGCTTTTTATCTTCTTCATAAAGATGAAGGCCAGAAGTTTGGACACATGAGAAAGGTGATGTAACGAATCCATTTCAAGCGTTTCTGGAAACATTTTCCGTCTCACTTTAGTAATAAAAAGGAATCTGAACGAGGGAACTTGAAAGTTTTTTTTTGTTTTTTTTTTATGATGTCAGAGATTTATTGCAACTGTTTCCTGGAACAGGCTAATTGTCCTGACACGGGTGTGATCGCGGCATGCCCGCTGAACCTCGCTCCCGTGTGTGGCAGTGATGGAAACACATACGCCAACGAGTGTACCCTCTGCGCTCGGGCACAGTGAGTCCACACAGCTGCTTCAAACTCACCACCTTCACACGTTTGTTCCACATCACATGATGACTGTAGAGAAGAAGACGGGATGTCATTCAAAGACTTTCAATTGGCAATATTTATTTATTTGTTTCATTTTTGTTTGATAAGAAAATAAAACATCTTACAAAAGTACTTCTGTAAGTATCCTGTGCACATGCCAGACATTTTTTTTTGTTTGTTTTTAGTCTCTTTGTTTCATGGTTTTCAACACTTTACTCTCACACACCTCACATATTTGTATAAATTTAGCAAATATGACACTTCATTTTCCAGAAGAACTTGCCACGTTTTTTTTCCTGATGCGAGGCTGGACTAAATCTCAGCTGACAGAGTGACTCACAGTTCCGTCATATTTTCATTTTCTCCTCAGGAAAATCAAGATGGAAATTTTAGTCGCCAAGGAAAGAAGCTGCTGAGCTGAGAAGCTGATAATGATGAAGGATCACATCCTCTGGACTAATCAGACGCAACTGCAATAAAAATAAATTTTCTTTCATCAGTGTGTTTATGTTTTCCTTTAAAGTTGTTCATTTTAAAGGCTTTTTATAGTTAATTTGTCCATCAAACTTTTTTATTAAGAATCTTTTATATAGCAGGTTGTAATGTAAAGTGCAAAAATATTAAACGGTAACTTAGAACAGCAAAAAGCTGTAAAAGTGTTAAATAAGAATGTTGATAAAAGTTGAAGGAACTGATAGAAGTGAGGAAATACATTTTGTTTCATGAGGAAGCGCAAGAGGTTCAAAAACTCTAAATAAAAATGTTTATAATGAGAAACAAAATCAAAATTTTAATGGAAAAAGGAGGTAAAACAATATAAAAGCTGCATTTCTTTTCAGAACAAAAAATCTGAAAGTATTTAACACTGAATAAATGACATCTGATTATAACTCAGTCAGAATTACAAAATCCTGGTTAGATGACATCTTTACTCTCTGAAAACTGCTGATAAGTTCCCAAAATTCAGATCTATCTAAACTGAGCTGAAGGAAAATTTCTGCCTTCAATGACTTTATATGTAAAATACATTTAAAAAGGCACCAAGCTGCTGTACAGATCCTTAAGAGAAACAGAGAATATTAAGTTGAGCGTCATCAGAAAACATGCTGCATCTCCTGAAGCTGCTTCTCAGCAGTGGATTAAAAAGCATAACACATAAAATTATAGTTTTTAACTGAATCATTTCCTGTATCATATCGTCTCCATGGCATGTACAGTGTGTCTATCAGGGATCAAAAGGAGGTGAGAGCTCGGTGAAGCCGATGGATGAAAGTTGTTTTCACGTTTAAGGCGATAAAGTTCTGAGTAATGTTTCTCTGTGAGCTGAACGCAGCAGGTGAATGATTTGCTACTTATCTGAGTGGCTGAGCTCATTGTTTACATTCCACTTACTGAGTAACACAGCTGTCAATATCATTTGGTGTGTGTATGTGTGTGTTAGTGGATTAAACAGACAGAAACTATCCACACGTACGTTGGCTGCACCTAACAGTAAAATACAGCATGAAGCAGATGGATCCTCTGGTCAAAGGTCACATTAGTCACATGATAGAAACCAGGAAATGGAGATGTGGTTTTAATCCAGTCACTTCCTTTTCGTCTTACTGAAGAACAGATGCAAAGATTCCTCAGCTTCAATGAACCGACTTATCAACGATGATAAGAAACTCAGAGGAACACAAGTAAGTACAGACTTCCAGAGGCAATAAAATCCAACGCAGTGGCTCTTTTCTACCACAGTAATTAGATGACATCAGCATTTTGGAATCAAGTTGTTGGAAAAGCAAACATGAAGCTGGATTTGTTGAAACATGACGGACTTGATCATTTGCTTATTGCAGAAACTCGTCCATTTTTTTTTTCTGATGTTTGTTTATTTCCACCTTTGTTCTGTCTTAATCCCTGTAGTTGTTTGTTCACATTAGTCTGGGATCAGTTCTGTTTAGTTCCATCATAGTAAATGTCTGTGTTTCTTTTCAGTGTTTCCACCGTCAGCGACTGTCAAAATATCATCTCAATGGATTTATTCCTGCATCTTTCACTCATACCTGCTGTAAGTCAGAAATCTCATGTTATATACATGAAAAGTAAACACATAGAAATGAATTCCGCACAGTTAAAGATGACATTTATTTATTTATTTTGGAAAGATTTATTATGAAATGTGTTACGGGCTGCACGGTGGAGCAGTGAGTAGCACTGCTGCCTTGCAGCGAGAAGGTCCTGGGTTCGAACCGAAGCCAGTTTGCATGTTCTTCTCCTGCATGAGACTCTGGCTCCCTCCCACATGGAGTGTGTGAATGTTTCTGTCTATTAAGTGGTCCTGTGATGGACTGGCAACCTGTCCAGGTGTAGCTCCGCCCTAATGACTGTTGGTGATAGACACCAGCTCCTTGTGATCCTGAACAGGAACAAGCGTGTAGAGAAAGTGACTAACTGTGTTTGTTATATCACCTTTAAACCAACAATAAAACATCAGATTGGGAAAAAAAAGTGGGAATTAAGTCAGAAAGGTCTGTTTGTTTTCACTGTCCTTTAGTTAACTGATATACTGTTGTCTTACCTGCCAGGTGCTGATCACAGGTGTGCTGTCTTTACTCCAAAGACGAGCCCAGAGACTGCTCATTGACCAGCGGCTGCCCTTCCTAGAAGGACGGTTTGGTATTGTGGTGTGAGTCAACAACAAATGAATGATTTTAAATTTTACTCAAAGAATCAAGAATCCTGCTGCAGATGTTTTGTCATGGTATTTTGTTGTTACTGGCTCTCAGACCGTTGGATACGATCGGTGGTCTCAGTAACCGCTGGTCATATGGCTTTGCATTCGGCGCCGTGTCGAGCAGCGTCCTGCTGCTTTTCTCTGAACGTTACATTCCCTTCCAGATCGTGTCCTGGGCCAGAGGTACATCTTTCACACACACAGACGAGATGATACACATAATTACACCACCTGATGAAATGCTCTCTGACTGTTAACTCCAGCTATAGTCTACCTGGTTGGAGCTTTAGAAGTAGGTCTGGTGTATTTCCCTTTTTTTGCCTGCTTGTCGACGCCCTTCCGAATGGCCGGGGCGGTGCTGGGAATCCTCTACTCTTTGTCCTGGTAAGTATTCATCATTTAGGTTTTCACTGATCTAATTCTACCAGTTACACTTTGTGTCTTTAACGCTGTTTCTAGGATAATCATCACAGTCTGGGATATGGTCACATGTCCAGGAGGGTCTCAGGTAAGTGGCTGATAAACACAACACCATGTGTTTACTGCAATAAAATCTCCCCCATTCAGCTCAAACATGCACAAAGTAACCAGAAGCATTATAGTATTTTATCTTTTTAGAACTGTCTGTTAATGATTTTTACAGATTTTGGGTAAATACCAGAAGATAATTGTCCAGTGGCCCTGTGTCCTCTCACTCATCTTCCTGTTGGGGCGGTTCATTTACATGCTGGTTAAAGACGTTCGAATACGTCTGCAGCTTCAATCAGAGGTCAGTGTCGCTCACAGATCCCATTTATACTTGCTAATTTCATGTTCCTTTTATTTTTTACAGTAAGAAAAAATATCTACATAATCTTTTTATGCATCTTCAAACCAAATATTTTAGGTTGAGCCAATAATTATGCAGTTTTTTTTCTCTTGTTCTGTTTTATTGACCTTTTGATTTTAACACAAGAAATAATGCCAAGATGGGCTGAACACAAATAAATAACTAATCCATGAGTTTCATACTTCCATTTGCTACACATGAGAGTGAATTTGCTTAATTTATTACCAGGACCCTGAAGAGCTGGTCTGTCAACACCAGACACAGCATGTGAAGCGACTGCTGAGCAGAACACCTGATCTCAGGTAGATACATGTGATCAAAACCTTCTCCTTGTGCCGAAAGTCGGTATTTAAAAACATGTTTTCAGTCTCAAACAGACAAATTATTCATGTTTTAGATCAAAATTTAAGTTACATCACATCTGATGTGTTCAGGTACAGATGGTGACAGTCGGATTTTGCTGCTCTGTTGAAACACTGTCATGTATGAGGACCTCGGAGGTTTAAGTGAAAGCACACCAGCTGATTTTCTTTGTTGCAGGAAGCCCCTCAGCTGGTTCCAGAGACGAGTCTATGAATGGGACCCCTTCTTCAAATTCCCCAACAGGATTCTCGGCACCGCCGTTATTTCCCTTATAGGTCTTTATACGGTGAGGAAAACCTTCGTCTGTGAATATAATTCATTTCCCAAGTGGCTGCTGTGTTCATCTGTCTCTCTGACTTTTCTCAGATGACATTAGCAGACTACATTCTCAGTGACGCTGTCTTTGACCAAGTAGAAAAATGGAAGAATGTGATAAAGGAGGGGGTTTTCTCCTGTAACCAGAGTGAAGCTTTGGGATACATGATACCTCAGATAGAAGAATTCATCTATGTGGCAAGGAGTGAGTTCTCCCGTCTAACTGTTTCATATTAAATGGATATTTGTAGAACTCATGAAACCGGCCGAGCAGAAATACATCAACACATTTAAGGAAGCAGAAATTAAAGATATTTGATTATATTTTTTTAAAGGATGTTGGCTTGCCACCACCATCTTCGCCAGTCTCAACTCTGTTGCATACACTTTCCATATCTTAGCATGTTACAGGTAAGAAAACAACACAATGAGATGAAAATAATAAACCTTTTTCTTCAGTGTGATATGTGTATTTGTTGAAACAGTATATATTTATTTGATTGCATTTTGGTGGCTTGTGTTAAACATTTGGACCCTCAGAAAGCACTTGAAGAGACTGTGGAAGGGCCAGAAGGGTTTTATTCCTGAGAAGTTTCATAATCCTCGATCTGCTGTCAGTGTGGTAAGTAAACACACACAAATGAGATTAGTTTAGTTGAGATAGGGGCAGTGTGCAGGTCACATTGACCTAAAATTAGAAATCTTTATGATTTAGTTATTAGCTAATTCCCATCAGCAGTGCTCAAGGTCAGTAAACACACATAATCTATCATTCCATCTTCTTCTGCTTACCTGAGGTCTGGTTCATGGAGGCATTTAGACGGAAACCCAGACATTTTTCTCCCCAGTGGCGATATACGTAGTCCCTCCAGTGAGTTCTGAGTCTCCTGCCAGTGAAACCTTCCAGATCTGAGCTGACTTCTTTCAGTATGGAGGAGCAGTTGTTCTACTCTAAACTCCTTCCAGATGATGGAGCTCTTCACTTATAGAGCTGAGTCCAAATATCATAAATATAAAGTCTCAACAAGCTGCATATAGAATATAAATATAGATGCTATTAAGCATAAAAGCTGTGTTTTAATTCAGATTTAAAAAAGAAAAACACCAACAGCCATTTTCTAGTCTCCTGGGAAAAAATATGAAAAGTCTCACATGTCCTGAATCCATCAGGAAGCTTGTTTCATTCCTCCAAACTCTGACGAAGTGCAGTAAACTCAGCTGAAAGCCGGTTTGATCGCCCAACCCTGATGATTCAGTCATTTTCATGATCAGATTTGATTTAACTTCTGTTTTTTTTTTTTTTTTTTCTCAGCTATTATTTGACATTTGGCTCTATTACACAATAAATATCCAACAAACACAAACATGGATGACTATATGTGTCTTTGTTTGTAAATGCATTAGTATTCACTCTTCTTGGGTTATTAAATTAAAGTTTTTTATTTTAAATGAAACTTTACAGGCTTCCATTGCAAGATATTCTGGATGGCAAATAGCATTTACACTGTGGGGTAAGTAAGACTTTAATTCTCTTAACACATGAATTTTTGAAATGGAAAATGAACTCAGTGTAGCTAACAAAGGTTTCAACATGAAATCTTAGATTTTATTTTCATATTTTTTGTGATTCTATTTTTGTGTTGTGAAAAGTCTTCATGGTCTGAATAAAGGTTAGTGTTTGGCTGTTAGGAGTTCATTAGATCACAAAATAAATCACATTTAGAGATGGTTCTTCTCTTGTTTTTTTTTTATTAAGGCTACCTGATTGTCCATTTTGTCCACTTCCTGTTTGCCCTGCTGTTGGTCTATGTGTTTGTTCTTCCTATTCAACATGGACAAACAGTGAGCATGCTGAAAAACCTGGGCCTCCTTCTGTAAGACAACTTCCTCTCTGACTAAATGAATGAATGAATGAATGAATGCAGTGTCCTTTTTATTGATTCTAACTTTCCTGACATGTCTCTCAGTCTGACCGTTGGGCTGGTGATCAGTTTGGTGATTCTTCAGGTGGTTCTGGTTCAGGTCTTTTTTCTTCAGGATAAAATGTCTCCCTCAGATAAGCAGAAACCTCTGGCTCTCAACAACAGGTTGGTCTGTGAATAAAAAACTAGGATCTAACAGCAGCTGAGACAGGAAGTAGTTAAAAACTGATAGGTTAAATAAACAAGCTAAATGTAGTTATTATACCTGAACGCCACAACTTCCTCACCATTTTCAATGACAGAAGCAGATGGCTTATATATTATATTCTTCATATTTTATCTTATTACTTCTAGATTAATTTTATTTAACCTCAAACTCATAATTTATGCCACCCAGAAACATGTATTAACATTTTCCCATCTAATTCTCCTTCTGAAAGTCTGACAGAACAAGTTCTAAAATCATGATGTTCACATATTTATTTCCTTTCACTCAACAGGAAAGCCTTCCACTGCTTCAATTACTTCTTCTTTTTCTACAATGTGGTTATGGGCATCAGCACCTGCATCCTCAGGCTGCTGTTCAGCCTTGTCGTGGGAACATGGTTGGTGTCCCGCATAGACCGAACCATAATGCAGAGAGGATACGAAACCCTGGATGCTGGTGAGCTCAAACTCTAACAGTAAAACACTCAAAGCACGAGGTAAGCAAATATACCAAATTTATATTTTCAAGGTATAAATGAAAACTAAACCAATTTGTTTAAATAGTATATTAATGTTAATTGGTGAGCTCACAGGTGTGAGTGTGTGAATGATTGTTTTGATGAACTGGCGACTTGTCTGAGGTGAATCCGCCTCTCGTCCAATGAGAGGCAGCAGCCCACAAGCCTGAACAGAAATAAGCAAAAGGATGAATGTTAATGAGGTTTTAGGGTTTTATATTACAATAAAAACAATTACTTGTTGTCACTCCTTTTGGCCACAAGGTGGAAGCATTTCACATAAAAAATAAACCATACCATACCTTCTTTATTTATAAAATAAAGCACTTTCAAACACAACAAGGAAGTTGCACAAAGTGCTGAACAAACTACACAAAATACACTAAAGAAATAAAATAGATAAAAACATATAGAAATGTATAAATAGGAATAATTATAAGAAGGTCAGTGGGACTTAAAAGCGAGAGGAAAAAAGTGTCTTTAAATGTTTGCCTTTAGGAAAGTTTGAGAGATGCTGGTGCACTTATTATATTTATGTTTGAGGGTCTGATTTGATTTGGGAAGTTTATAAAGTTGCTCTATCATATTATATTTGTTGTGTTAATTCAGTGAAAAACAGAAGGTTGGAACATACAGCTTTTATTCAATAAAAAAAACCTTGATGTTTTTCCTCAGTTTTTAGTTTTTCATAAATGCATATTTAAATGTTTCATTGTTGACGTTGTATTTGGGTCTAATTGTCTGTTCCAGGCTACAGTACATGGATTGGGATGATCTTTGCTGATCATTACCACAACAACCCGGTCATGGTGTGTTTCTGCCAGCTGCTCGTCTCCAACACTCTGGAAAGACACAATCCAACTGCGTACTCCTCTTTTAGCAATGCTTCATCAGGTTAGAAGACTGTGTTTCCACTGCAGACGGTGCTGACAGACTCTGATCTTTATAGTTTGGCAGCTAATTTTTGTCCTGCTCTTGTTTCAATCTTCACATTCATTTTTCCAGCATCCCTCATGAACAGCCGTGCCAGGAGGCGCTGGGTGTTGTCTTACACGTTACTGAAGAATCCCCCTCTGATCCTTCTCAGAAAGCACAACTTGTGTCAGTCCCCATCATCTACAGATACACAGGCAGAAACAGCCATGAGAACTTGGGTCATGGCATCACAAACACAAAGCCAACAATCGCTGCCCCTGGCACCACCGGAACACCAAGCCACGTCTGAAGAAGTCCACTAAAAAATCCACTCTGTGTGGAAAAACTGAATCCAAAACTAAATACTGCTAAAAAAAGATGTTTATTCTGTTGCAGAAGGAAAATGTTTTCATAAAAACATATTTTGTTTCCTGTTCCTGTTTTTTGAAGGCAGCGATGATACAAACTGCACTTTAACAATATGATTGTTTATTATTGAATTGGTCAGTGCACATACGTTACACTTCTAACTTGCTTTTTTAATGGTTGAAAATGTGAAATAGTCCTACAAGGTTTAATTTTCCATATGTATGCTGTTTTTATAATGTATAATTTTCTTGTTGGAAGACATTTGCCAACTTTTTTAGATACAGTATGTGACTATCTGGTCAGAGCACATAATATTTTAAAAATGTATGTAAGGTGATATCTGTTGTCTGTGTTTCAATCATTTTTATTACATTAAAATAATCCTACACTAAATATTACAGAAGTGTCATATTAAATCCTTAACCGCCTGAGTTCTATTCAGCAAATTACACTTTATATTGTTTATTTTTCTGCCATGTCTTAGTTACGATGTGGGAAAATGCATACAAATCAAATATATAAACAATAAACATCATGTAGAACATAGCAATCAGAGAGATCAATATTGCAGGATTCATTTATCATACAAATTGAATGTAAGATGTAAGAGAATCAATACTGAGAGAATTTTTTTCACACCTGTATCAGTAGTGATGACATCCTCTAAATGTTAATATGGTTTTATCCATTGTGGTTTACAATTTTAAATGGTGGTAAATTTAAAATTGTCCTGTTATTTTATTTACACAAATTTACAGTATTTAGAGTGATAAAGTAATTAGAGGGATGCTGAATGTGGGTGTGGTCAAGTTACAAGGAACAAAACTTCAATTGCGCCTTCTTTTATCTGATTTAAAAAACCAAAATCCACAGTAACTATCACTTCAATTAGTCTCTGTGATGCTGTTGAAGATTAATTTCTCTATTGACCTATGTACTGCATAAAGTATTTAAAAAAGGTAAACATTTAGATAGTAACTCAGCGGAAAAACGATAAACAACAACTCGTGTTTCATTAGAAAGGTCTGTGCCTTTATAGAATGCATTTTGGTGAGATACCACTTATAAAGAATAATGAAAATAGTTTTTTTCTTATGTTCTTTCTCCCTTGATCTCCGTACCAGCTACAAATATCATGTACACGAAGAACGTCGTTTATTTTTTCAGTCGAAGAACAACTTCCGCTATGGAGGTCACGTGACTTCCGGTGTTGAGTTGAGGTATGCCCGGCGGAGGCTGCAGCTGGGTGTCTCGCTCAATCGAGCGACAAAGTTATTTTCTGGTCCTGGATCAAAAATATGATTTAATTGATAGATTATGATGTCCGTTTCAACAGGGTGTTTGCTATGTTTTTTATTTATTATTATTTGCTTTTAAAACTCTAAATAACTACAAATCAGAACTCGCATATATGACGTCAGCATGACCGATTATTTGTCCCCCTGCATTGCTGCCACTTTCCACATGTCCAGATTTCTAGTGGTTTTATCCACGTTTAATATTATCTCCTTCGTCTTGGAAGAAGGACGTGAAGCTCGATAAACTCGATAAAGCGTTTTCCTTCTTCTTCTCTTTGAGTGGTTTGGTGACGTATATTTTGTGAGACCAGCTTTTGTAGTCCACTACTTGTTTTCACACAAAACCTAAAATAACGTTTGCAGCCTGTAAAAAAAATTCCCCTTTTCGGGATCAAAATGTGTCTTTAAAACTAAATAGGGATCAGACAATAACTTTTATCGCTTCATTGAGGCTCTTTTTTTTTTTGCGTGAATGCGGGTCCCCATTCATTTACTATTCAGACAGCGACAGGCACTCACCTGCTGCCTTCTACTACTTTGGCTACAAAAAGGTAAAGTATGTATACTCATAGTGTTAATAACAATTTGTGCATGAACATTACAAACATTTGGTTGTAGTTTGGATAACATTATTTGAATTTGTTGGTAGGCTTGTACTGTATTCTAGAGTTTAACTGAATGTTAAAAGACTGAACGTTTTTTTCAGTCGTTTTGTTTTAAAAGTAATTCAGTTTACGCATAATTGCCGCATTATTTAACTAAAAGTTGTAAATTTTACCTTTTAATAGAGTTAAAGAGGTCTACGATAATTTACATAAGGCTAAAAACAATGTGAAATGAATGCAGGTTACACTTAAAAAATCAAACAACGTAATTATGAGGCGCCATTTTGAGCCGTTGGGCGTGAACGTTCGCGGGAGAAAAGTTTACCTGGACAGGTAATTCACGGTTAAACATCTGGTTTTGTTGCTAAATTTCAACATTATCGTTTATATATTGTCAAAAAAGCGTCCCGGGTTGTGGTTAATGGTTGTGCTGTTGATTATGATTTAATTAAATCGTTAGCCGTTAGCTAACCGTGCCCCAAAATGCTGGAACAAGGTTTGAACTGGCAGTAATTATAGAGTTTCAAAATGTATCCTTGCTTTTTAGCCGTGGTTGCTTCCTTAAAAGTTAAAGAGAATCTTTTTTTGCCACAAAGTGAAAGTGTTTTAATTATAGTCATAGTGTGCAAATTTTTCAACCACCCCTTGATCAGTCGTTCTTAGGCTTTCAAAAGTTTTTTTTTTCTTCGCGGTCTTAGCATTTTTGTTCATGGTGTAAATAATGGGAAAAGTTACAAATTACAGGAAAACAGTGAAATGGCATTACCAAAAATGCAGTAGATGAATAATATCTGAAAGACTAGTTGTTTCTCAGTGTTGATGGCTTCAGTTTGATCACACACAATTTGCCGTATTTTCTGCTTAAAGATATTTGAGAATCACCTTAATGGTGCTAAACCTTGTCTGAAAAAATGGTTGAAAAAAGGACTGATTGGACTGTTTTTGTAGCTGCTACTTCAAACCTGGCTGAACTCACTGACACTGTGACCTGTTAGACAAACTTGTTTGTGCCAACAAACACTTTCTGCTCATACAACAACAAACCCCGATTCACCCCTAAACTGAGACGGCTCAGACATATAAAAGGGAACACGTACCGCTGTAGGAACAGACTCTTGTACAACCAGACCAGAGCAGCAAAGAAGTTTTACTCTGAAGAGCAACTTCTCAACCACTAATCACCATTCTGTGTGGAAAGGCCCACAAAACATCACAGGAGCCCACCCCCCCAGTCTGCAGAGAATCAACTAATGGTAGAGGAACTGCTGTAGATTTGATAAGATACCGTTCACACCTTTCACCTGTGTGGATATCACCCATTGTTCTCTACAAACCCCCCCCCCCCCCACACACACACGCACACACACATGTTCTGACGATCTGTGACGATCAAGCTCTTCAGGAGACAAAAAGAAAGAAGACTTCAGGTCTAGACGACGGGTCTCCTTTCTGCCTAAAGGTCTGAAAACCTGCTAAACAATTGCCCCATACCTTAAAAGCTCCACCATCATTTCCGTCCCCGCAAAATCCTCCATCCACATCTGTTCCCTATTATCATAAAACAGCCAACATTGACATGGTCATCAAGAAGGTCCAGCAGAGTCTAACTAATTGCATGTCATGTGTGTTTGTGTACTGTGTATAATGTCTATTTATATTTACAAACATCTGTAAATACAAGGACAAATGTGAACCAGAGCAAAAATTACTTGTGTGTTTGTAACATGCCAAATAAGCCTGATTCTGATGCACATTGATAATTATCTGTGTTAAATGTACTTTCAGATATATAAATCCAATGTGCTTGTTGTTTTTTTTTTTTTTTTTTGTGCCAGTCTTTCTCTACCAAGATGACAGATAGCGAGTCCATAAAGAAAATGTTGAGGTCTGTCCTCCAGTCGAGCAAGGCTGGAGTGTCTCTTAAAGACCTCCAGTCAGATTACCATTTGCTGTGTGGAGAAGGCATCCCACTGAAGAAGCTGGGCTTCTTAAAGCTTGAGGACTACCTCAGGAGCATTCCTTCTGTGGTCAAGCTGGAGTACCGCATGGGGGAGGTGAGCATCAGTTTGGATTTGATTATGCCATTGAATTCATTAAACTCTTGATGTATTTTATGTAACTTAATTCTGTTGTCTTTGATAAGGGCTGTTGTATAAAAAAATCATAGTCCTGATTATTTTGGTCAAAGTTGAAATGAGTCTCGATTTCTGTTGAGACATTCAAATGGTAGAGTCAGAATTTGGTGTAAACAGAATGAGAACATGGATCCATCATGCCTTGTTACCACTGTGCAGGCTGGTGGTGGTGGTGTAATTGTGTCGGGGATGTTTTCTTGGCACACTTTGGGACCTTTAGTGCCAATTGGGCATCATTTAAATGCTGCAAGCTACCTGAGCATTGTTTCTGACCATGTCCATCCCCATGTCCATACTCATCCTCTGATGGCTACTTCCAGCAGGATAATGCACCATGTCATAAAACTAGAATCATTTCAAATTGGTTTCTTTAACATGACAATGAGTTCACTGTACTACAATGTCCCCCACAGTCACCAGATCTCAATCTGATAGAGCATCTTTGGGATGTGGTGGAACAGGAGCTTCGTGCCCTGGATGTGCATCCCACAAATCTCCATCAACTGCAAGATGCTATCCTATCAATATGGGCCAACATTTCTAAAGAATGCTTTCAGCACCTTGTTGAATCAATGCTATGCAGAATTACGGCAGTTCTGAAGGTGAAAAAGGGGATCAAACATTGTATTAGTATGGTATTCCTAATAATCCTTAAGGTAAGTGTATAACAGGAAAGGGTTCTATGCAGATGGAAGCTATTCCCTGGTTATGTGATGTATTGATTAAAGACATTTTATGAAACATATTTTTACTTGATTGATCTTTCATATGAACACAACAGAACACACAAGGTGCTGCTAAGCAGAGAAGAGCTGCTAAGAGAGCCGCGGTGTCCAGAGAATGATGCATTCAGATTAAAATGTGGGGAAATATCCCTAATCTCAGAACAACAGTTGGTGGTGTCATAATTGATAATAATGAGACGTAGATTTGTGTGCGTCACGCTTTGCTGGTGTGGTTTGTCCTCATTTTTCTGTCTTTCTGCTGATTCGTTAAAATACAAGTTGAACCTTCTGAAGGGGAGGACGTGCACATCAATCAGGAGGATTGTCTAATAAAAGCATTCTTGAAAAATACGTTACAAAATAATGACTTTTCTGTTGTTTACATTAAAATAGTTTTTTGATTAATGCCCTGAATTAGATTTTTATAATCTAGAAGATAGGAAAATAAATCCATGTTTAATTCTACCAAGTCTCCAGAAGTGTTTAGAACTTCACTTTGCCATGCATGTGTTTAGAATAAAACCAATACATCTGTTTTTTTTTTTAGCTCCGATGCTTTGCTTCAGTGTGCAAAGAAACGGCACACATTGCTGAGCTGGTTGCCAGACAGAAAAGCATCAAGAAATCCGGTCGTTCCCAACTTGTCAACTGCAAGATGAGATTCAGACCTGCCAACCTCTACAAGGCTAATGGTAGGAGATGTTAGCTGTTGTTGTTAGTCTTTTTTTTTTTTTTTTTTTTTAATAGTTGAAGTTAAATACAGTTTAAACAAATGTTAAAGTTAAGAGACCTCAGTGGGTAAAAATGTGTAATGAATGATAAAAAGCCTATCTTACATCAAACCTGTTGCACTAAAGCCATTTTAAATAAAGAGAGTGAACACTGATGATCCTACATCCAGCCTTTTCTTCCTTCTCTGGCCTTTAAACTGACTTCTCTGCTTCTTCAGTCATCCCAAGATCCTCCCTCCGCCAACCATCAGCCCAGAGGACTTCTAACTGGACAGGAAATCATTCCATGCCCAGTGTTGGCAATAGAGGAGACTGGGCTTCAGGAAACTATAGGTAAAGAATGTTAAATTTTATTATTATAGGTAATATTTTTGAAATAATCAGCATTGGCTACATTTGCAAATTTATTCTGTTAAAAAATGTTATCCAAATAGTAATTGTGCTCTGTAAGGTGCATCTGTCTACAATTTAAGCATTTTTTGATTATGTAAATAGTTTTTGTATGTTTTTCACAACAGCAGGAAGTTGGACATAAAACTGAGCTCCATCACCGCCGTTAAACAGACACAACCAAAAGTAAACCAGAATTTCAAACTTAACAGGTGTGAGCAGAAAATAATTGATAATTGTACTAGGCCTGGGCGATAAATCGATTAAACAAATTAATCCAAATTTTTTTTGCAGGTGATTTAAAAAATAAGTAAATCAAGTTTTTGTATCACGGCACTTTTTGGCTCCCTAAAGTTTCCGTAGCATTAGTTTCACATACTTTGCTGCAACAGACATGCAGCAAGCGACCCCACACTGCAACGTTTGCCCATTGCAGTTAAAGGCAGCAGCACAACAAACCTATTCTGACACCTGACACGGTGGCATCCAGCTGAACATGAAAACACCTGACATGGTGGCATCCAGCTGAACATGAGAACACCAGCCTCTCAGAGAGGAACAAAACCACAGTGACCAACAGACCTTAGCTAACGAGCTAACTGTAGCCAAATCCTTTGAACAAGATGCCGCATATATCAGGAAAGAGGCACGGTGAAAAACACTCAGTTGCATAAAGTTGTCTGCCATTTGTACTTGTTCCTTTCTTTAATAAGTAGGGGAAAATCATTTAAAAAAATCGTAAATTGGTTTAAAAAAATTCAATCTCAGATTTTATTTTTAAGACATATCGCCCAGCCCTAAAATGTACACAAACTCTGCTCAGAATTCCAATTTCTTTTTTCATTTATGCATTTGATCCTATAAACAAATACCAGATAAATTAAAACAATTCATTGCACTTTTTAGTTGTATTGAAAGCTAAAGAAAAGCTGACAGTTCTGTTATTGTACGTTATCATTTTAGAGTCATTGTGTTGAAAATGTTTTTTATATGGAAATTTAATTGTTTTTTTTAAAACAGGAAAGAGAAGTGCCTGGTAAACTCTGCAAACAGGAGTCCCAAAGGTGAGAACTTGATGGTTTTCAGCCACATTCTGTGATTTTCTTTTTTAAGGGAGTAGCTGAGATGTATCAATGCAATATCGGGGTGGTCATTATAATAAATCATCAGTTTATACCATTTATTAAAGTTTTTGAAATAGATCAATGTGAACAGCATGTATGTATGTGCTGGAGAACCTGTTTTTCTTTCACTGACCTCTGATTCTTTTTTTGGACCGTTTTTAGACAGTCTTCTTAAAGACATCTTCAAATCCAGCAAAGATGGGGTACAGACCTTTTGTTTATCTTTTCTGTGTTCATTTTACATGTCTAGTTATAAATTGAATGCAAATTGTTTAGACACTGAACTCACATTGACTCACTTTTTCTCACTTCCACCAGCAGCAGCATTTTCATTATGATGAGTGTCACTGGTCACACCTGTAGGTAAAAGAGACACGTTCTAGTTTTTATTTATGTTTCATGTCTCTGAGCAGAGTTGGTATGATGTGAAGTTGGTGCAGAGCAGAATAAAACAGCTTCTGGTGAAGTACTCCAGTGGACTGTGGGCATCCAAACTACCAGAGGTCTACAGTAAACTGTTCCATCAAGAGCTCCATCACCAGGCAGTCAAAGATCTAGAGAACTGGTCACACATCTGCTCAGTGAGTATCATGATTACAGTGGTGACTCCTCTGGTCTTTAGAGAAAAACATCACTTACCAGCTTCAGAATCTAAACTTTATTATGAGACTTTGACTCACTTTTTTTCTTTAGTTTTCATTTTCTCTTCAAGCAAACATTCTTTAACTGTTGCAAAAAAAAAAAAAAAAATATATATATATATATATATATATATTTAATGCGTAATTAAGTAACAAGAATGTTTTTTCTAAACAAAATATTTTGTCTACTTACAAAGTTAAAAACATTCATTTTAAGAAAGTTGTGGTTTCCTGCTTCTGTCCCTCACAGATGGAGAAACCTTCCATCACCAACCGATCTGATTGGCTCATCTACCCTCCGCTGCCTGTTAAGTCTCGTACCAGCAACTTAAACAACACCAACTCAGCTCCAGTATCTCCGTCAGATTCATCAAAAATTTCTTGTCCTTCAACTCTAGAACAGATTCCTGCTACGTTGCCTTGTTTATCTGCTAAGAAAATTAAAGAGTCTCCGAAAAGCCCTTTAGCTCAGCCCACCTTCATATTTTCTCCACAGTCCACAGCTTCAGGCCAGCTGTCACCAACAGTAACCTTACAAAGCTCTACCAACAACTCCAGTCTGGCTGCTGGACAGTTCCAATCTGTCAGTGATGCAGTCAATTCCAACCATGGATGTAAAGGAGATAATGTGTCCACAGCTGTCAACAACCGAAACACTCCCCCTGTAGCCCCCACCTGGACCGACCTGGCATTGACCAACACATCCACATCTGGGTCCTCCAACCAACCTCACGGTGACGCATTATCTCTTTTGAAAGTTACATTTTCCTCACCGTCTAGCTCTGCTCCTTGTTCTCCAACAAAAAGTTCTTCTGTTATGATGTCACCTGAGGTGTGTCAGAAAATAAAGGAGCTCCTCTCCAAGTATAGTCAAGGCCTGTGGGCCCACGCTTTACCCAAACTTTTTATGGACACATACAAGATGCCATTTCCTGAGGAGATTCTGGAGAACTTGTCACTTTTGTTTGCCATATGTATTGTGGAGTATCCCTTCCCTCAAGACAAAAAGAAGGTCCGAGAATGAGATCGTTTAAAGAGCTTTGAATAAGGTAAAGTACACTGGAGGGTGATTCACAATAATTTACTAAATTCTCCTTTTGGTCAGGCGATTTTGTACTATTTGAGCAGAGAAGATGGGAACTCCACTGACTGTCCAGAAAACCAGGAGTGCAGAAAGAATCTCCTTCCTTCTGGTTTGGAGGTTGTGGGTTCTGTAATTCCGCCATGTCTGGCTCCTCCTACTGAACAGTATCCATCGGTCCTGGTTACTGAGGCCAAGTGTGGTAATGTTATTACTATAAGGTGCGAAACATTTCTTATACACACATCTCCATAATTGATGCTGTAACACTAAGATGGTAAAAGTAAAATAGCTGTTATTTGCATTGCATCATATTTGTTTTGTAAAGATGGATGAATTAAGGTTTTAAAGTTTTCCTTGTAAAGTTTGAATGTGTCTGTTTAGGCATGTGGGTGAGGACTACTCCAACGCTCAGGAAGCCATGGAAGATGCTATGCAGACCTTCTACAGCCAAACATCCACGCAGCACACTGTGTGTAACCCTATCGTTGGTCAGCTGGTAGGAGTCAGAGGGGAAGATGGAGAGGAGGTGGCCAGAGCACAGGTGATGGATGTCACAAGCCCCAACACGGTCAAGGTAACTTACTCAGTTTGTAGTTTTAGCTTTTCGGTTGAGCAGACAACCGCACAGAGGCTGGAGGTTTCTGTTGCAGACGGCTCTGGTTCCAATGTTGGATTAGATTCTTTTTGATGCATGTTGTTCATCTCGGCCTTATGTGGCACCTTTCAAAACTAGAAAAGCACTCAGAGAGTGCAGACCTCCACCAAGCGAACATATTGTAGAAAGTACTATCACCAAATCCTTGAAAAAATCCCTGGATCCAGACAGCAATACGGATCACCTCCAAAATCGAATTGACTGTTCCTTGGGTCATTTCTGACCTTTCCTGAAAATGTCAACAAAATCCATCTGTAAGTTTTTGAGTTATCCTGCTAACAGACAGACAAAGCCTGATGAAAATATTACCTCCTTGGCGGTGGTAATAAAACTCACTAACATTAAAAATCTTCAAACAATAGAACTGTAACTTTTTTATGTTACATTAAAATTGGTTGAAAAGAATTTAGTGTGATTTAAGGATTAGGCAATGTCAATCAGTTGTAAGTCATGTGCATGAAACGATTTTCTTCTTTCTGTCAGGTGTTCTATGTGGACTATGGCTTCCCTGTCGACACAAGTAGGACTAATCTCCTTGAGCTGCATCAGGACTTCCTCTCTCTACCCTTCCAAGCTACCACTGTCAGACTTGCAGGTGCGTAAAATATGTGAGAAATAATGTTTTATGTAATTGGTGTGCTTCATGGATCTAGAGTCTAAGCATTACAGAATTATTCCCCTCTCAACATCATCTTCTGTGATCCCTTCCTGCCAGGCCTGGAGGCATTTAGCTCAGATTCCAAAGTGCTGTCCTTGTTGGATGAGTTGGCGGTTGGAAAGATTCTTCTGATGGAAACGTTACAGCCTCATCAACAGAATGAAGTGCCTGTGGTGGTACTTTATGATACATCACAAGAAGATGACGTCAACATTAACTCCATGTGCCTAAAGGGTCTCCAGGACAACACCATGAACAATCCTCTCTGTGTACGTTCCCATTCTCATATTAGACTTGTTGTTTCTGCAGCTCCTCCAGGTTTAGTTTGAATGAAAGCAGTAAACAGTGAGCTTTCAGTGGCACAGCATGGTTTAACAGTTATCTTCTGTGTCCTGTCCTGTAGGTAAATGTTACCTATCATGATGTTAGTGTCTCAAGCGTGTGTGCAGATGGCACCATTTTCTGTCAGCTGCCCTCACGGGGGACTGCAAGACTGAAAAAGTTGCTTCACAATATAGAAGCACATTTCATGTCTGAGGTAAAAGACTGGATCGCAGTTCTCCATGTGAATATGTGGTGTGTTTGAATAAGTTTGACCTTTAAGTTTTCTCAGTGAATTTGAGATGTTCAAAAGGATTCTAGAAATTAAAGAGGTGGAATAATGAAAATCAAAGTAACTTGTTTCAGCCTTGCCAACATTTTATATTTGCTTAGTAAAACTAGGCCTCAACACTAAATTTTTAAAAATGTTGTGGAACATGTTTATTTGTGGCATTTGAAGTAAAATAATGATTATTTTATGTAATTGCTCTTACAAGAGAACATCGGAGTTGCTGGTTTCCAAACCTTTCAATGGCAAGTTGTGTCTAGCTCACTACAAAGGACAGTGGGCCAGAGCAGAGGTAAGAGCACAACACTGAAAATAAGTTTATCTAAAATGTTGACAAATAAGACAAAATATTTTGGACATGGGATGAATTGTCTGTCTGCTGAGAGTTTAAGTTGTTTGGGTTTTTTCTTCTTCAGATCACAAACATGCACGGCCAAAGAGTGATGGAGATTCTCTTTATTGACTTGGGTTTGCCGGCAACTGTAGAGGTCATGGACCTTCGAGAGATTCCCCCACTTTTACTGAAGAATTTCATTGTCATTCCACCACAGGTCAGTTGTGTGTTTGCATGTCCAGGATCACAGAAATCTGCAATAAACTCACTAATTTTAGTCACCTTATCGATACATTGTCATTGTAAAGTGGAGTTGTGTATGAAAACATTTAGAAGTGGCGTCTGACTCTTCAGAAACCAAACTTCTTGGTAAAGCAGGTGAATATTCCTGATTGTGTTTTTCTCAGGCTGTTAGATGTCGACTGGCTGATCTCACTGTTCCAGAAGGAGACTGGAGCAACGAGGCAGTTCTGTGGCTGAAACAGGCCATACTTGGTGCAAAAGATTGTAAAATGAAGGTAGCATCTTCAACTGTAAATACAGTCTGTAGAACTTTATTCAAGTAACATCCTGGGTTTTGGTGATTCAACACAGACCAGCATCCTTTTTCATTTTAGGTCATGAAACTGGAGGAGTTCAAAGGAGAGAAGGTGGTCTATGTTTGCATGTTCATTGGTGGTGAGAGTCAGGAGTTGCACGAGAGCATCAACCATCAGCTGGCGCGGTCAGAGCTGTGGCAGAAACTGACAACACAGAACAACGGTACAGTCAGCAGCACTGCTGGTGTGGATCCAGGTGATACTGTATTTCCAGAACAATCATCCACAGTTATTTGGTTTATTTTGAAGCACATTAATTATCTACTTAGAAATATTTTTAGCTGGGATTTTGAGTTTTGGAGTGCTTTGCTGTTATTTTAAGGTCTCACATCTCTGGTGGAGAAATGGCCTCCGAGCAGCTTCTCTCCAAACCCCCCAATCAAAACAGAGTCCCCTGTTCAGTCACTTCCATTACCACCTCCACTGGAGCTGCCTCAGGTAAGCTGACCTCTTTATACTGTCACTTAGCTGTTGGTGGATGTTACAGACAGATTACATTTACACCAGATTTTATTTTTTTCATTGGTAGGCATGAACTTTCTGTTTTTGTTTCAGTCTGACTTGTCCAGAGAATTTTTTGTGTCAGTTTGATCAGTCTCAGATATATTTGATTTAGAGTCACACATTTTAGGACATTTGCAGTTGAGAAACTTATTAACCAGTTAACACATCAACATACACAATGTGAAAATTCTCCCAACGGGAAATCAGCTGAAGTCATGAGAAACTGGATGCTTCTTTCTTTTCAGCCTGGTCAGAACATTGATGTATTTGTGCCAGTGGCGTGTCACCCAGGTTACTTTGTGGTACAGCCATGGCAGGATCTGCATAAGCTTGTGGTGCTGATGGGAGAAATGGTTCTGTACTACAACCAGACGGGGAATACCGGCAAAGCCGTGCACATCCAGAAAGGAGGCGTGTATGCCGCTAAAATCGACAGGAAGTAAGTAAACTCCTAGCACCACACTGAAACATAAGAAACTTTAACACTTCAAATTCAAACCAAATACATTTGACTTCAATGTTTGTGGGTTTTTGGGGGTGAAATGATGTCAGCTGCCTTTTTATTGTGCTTTAAAAAGAAAAGCATGAACCAAGTGTAAAACAAAAGATTGTTGTGATTTTTTTAGTTGGCACCGGGTGCAGGTGAAAGCAGTCCTGGCCAACAGTTTGGTTAATGTTTACGAGCTGGACTACGGTAAACATGAGCTGGTCTCTAGTGCTCTCATCCAGCCACTAATCCAGGAATTCAGACAGCTGCCCTTCCAGGCTGTTGCTGCACAGCTGGCTGGTGAGTTCAATACCATCTTAAACTGTACTACAACCTCAATTCCAAAACATTAGGGTGCTTGTAAATAAAAACTGATGGGAATGATTTGTATATCTCATTTACTCCAAGTTGAACATGAACAACATATGAGAGAAATATGAGCTTGTTTTGGTTTTTATGGCAACATCATGTCTTTTTATGCGGCGTCAAAACTTTGTTAGAATTGAGGTTGTAGGTTATAGAAATGTTTTTGTACCTGTTGTCCTTTTTTACAGTTGATTTTTCATTCCCCGCCCATTTACGCTGATGGTGTAATTTTGTTTCAGTTCTAAAAGTGAAATCAGATGATCTCAATCACGACAGTTTAGGAATCTGTCTCTTTAAACAACCTGCCATTTTTATTCTGAAGTCTGTCCTCTCCACCTGACAAACATCGGGTTGGCTGTTACTCCCACTTTTATTTCTCCTACTCTCTCGTGCAGGTGTGACACATGGTCAGTGGTCAGAGGAGGCTTCCATGTTGTTCAGAAATCACGTGGAGAATAAAGCACTAGTAGCTCAGGTGGAAGGAATGCAGGATGTTTCAGAGGTTAAAGGTGATGTCTGGGAGCGCAGGTTGACTGTTTACCTGGTGGACACGTCACTGGAGGACAGAGACCTTTGGATTCACAGCATCATGGCTGACATCCAGGAGAACCTATCTTCATCAGCTTAGAATGTGTACATAATACAGTTAGTGCATCATAAATGTCTTTGTTACAATTTAGTGAAATTTATAAGCTACAATTTAAATGACACTCTTGCCTTCAGTTTGTTTTTATTCTGCAGTTTTCCCCAATATAACTTGAATTTAACTCTTGTGTTTATTTCTCAGACAGAGAATGTTTTGTTAAGGAGTTACTTTTTTTCTTTTAGTTGCTCTCAACTTTTGGAGTTCAGAGATTAAAACGGCTAATAAGGTAAATGAAGCAGCTACTTTGAATTAAACCCTGTAAACTTCAATTCAGTTTTTTGTTAAATTTCCACTTGATATATAATTGTATTTGTAAATAATTATTTTGCTTGGATTTTTTGTGCATGCAACAGTTTAGAGCTTAAAGATATTGGTTCCTGTTACAGTGTTGCCTAAAACTCTTGTTGAAACTTGTAAAAATCAGTCATTATTTTTTTATTGCATGTTTTGTTTGATGTGAAGTTTTTTTCCAACTGTGTGTGAGCAACACATCCCGGTACACGATGTTTAAACCCCATGTTCATGAAAAGGGATTTAAACAGTGGTCAGTACTAATTTTGTGGTCTTCATAAAACAAAAGCATAAATTAAGCTGTTGGATTTGTTTTGTAGTTTTTAGCTGCGTTCATTTAATGATAGAGACTTTCATCTTCTGAGACTGGGACAGGTACAGTCAAGCTGCTTAAAGATGTTTTATAACCTGAAAATGCTTGTTAGTATTTTTCTTCCAGGCTCCAGAGGCTCCTGAGCTTTCTGTGGTCCATGTTCAGTGTGGTGCACACTACATACAGAACATCAGTGGTGGATTCTCAGCCTTAAAATGAACAGACTAATTAAAGTCACCTGTGATGCTGATTACAGAACACACATCAGATTAATGTCCCCATGGTCACACTTCAGATTTGTTAATCCACTTTAAAATTGTTAAAGTAGATTTTCAGTATATTAGTATGTATTGTTACGTCACTGACCGCTGTGTGTTCAACCCAATGGTTTGGTTTATATCCGTCCGATAATGGACACAGCAATGGTGTATGACATCACAGTAGTGACGGGGGGTGTTTGAGGAGGAGGATCAGCTCTCCCAATAAGTTCACTTTGCCCTTTGCGGGAGATGAGATTCAGTTTCCACAGACCCAGCAGAGAGACGCCACGGGACGGCGGAGGAAACTGTTGTGTTCGCTGAAATCTGCTGGATTCACGAGTCCCTCTGCGGGTCATGGACGGTTTCGTGTAACGGACTTTAGTTGGACTCTCGGGTTTGTGCGCTTGCGGCGGAGCGGACCTCGCACTGCGGCTCCGAGGGAAACCATATCTGGTCAAAGTATTCGTTGCTGTCACCCAGCCGGCCCGACTGGCTATTAATAGCGTCAGAGGAGGTACGTAAATTAATGCAAAAGATTTCAGCCTGCGCGCGATAAAGCGTCAGATAAGTGATGTCTGTACAGCTGGTAGTTCTAGAATTGAAATGTAGAAAATAAATTCTGTTTGAGGAAGCTGCTCAATGTTAAAACAAGGACAAAACTTTTCAATGCACCTCCTTTCTTTATTTGCTGAGACTTTCTGAAAGTTTATATATTGAAATAAAAAGTTATTCAGAAAAATTAGAATACAATTCCATATTAATGGAAAAAATGTCATAATATATGGGTCATGGCGGCTAGAATGTCTTGACCTGTCATAAATGAAGTTTTGCTGCATCTTTTTCTGACTTGTTGCTTCATGGAGCTCCATTTTCTTAAATATTACAAACACTGAAGTGGTTTGATCCAACCTGCAGATGAGGAAACCTCCACCTTCTCACAGAAATGCTCTTCAGATAGGGAGAAACATAATGGTGAGCAGGTAGTCGAAGAGAGTTTGATGTATGAGTGATTTTTAGATCACACACATACAGATGAGATCAGAACAGTTTGATGAGAGAAGCAGTTCCAAAGTAAGTTCAAACCCTGATCTGATCATGACTTTAATGATTTTAAACGTTTCTACCAAGTAAACAGACGTCATCATTGCACTGGCAGCAGAAAACGTGACATATGACTGACAGAAGTAAAACAGTTGTCTCTCAGCTGTTTTCTACTAAGTCGTTTGAGAAACGAGTTTTATTACAACACAAATCCACTTAAAAAAAGTAGAACACAGAAACCTTTCAGTTTTTCATCCCTAACGTGGCGTCTGTATATCCAGTTTATGTTTCATCCTTAACGTTTAACATCCATGTGAATTAAGTCAAATCTTCAATCACAACCTATCTTTATAAAATCTTTTATCTCTGTTTATTTAGTGGGATCTGAAGTCTCTTGCAGAAATCTTGGACTCGGAAAGGTCAAAAGGTCAGTTGCATGTGTTTTGAGACATTCAGCAGGAAGTAAATAAAGTCATTTCCTGCTCTGTTTTAGTTGTTGTAAGATGTTTTATCCTCACTTGGTGCACATGAGTTGTGTAAAAATGTGTTTCTATTTTATGGTAAACACTGCAGAAGTTGATCTTTGAACTTTGATCTTGTTCTTGAGCTGTTCTTGGAGGACAGGACACGAGTCTAATCTAGTCTGTGAAGCGTTTGGTTGTGGTTCGTTCTAGTTTTTGTACCATCTTCACAGTGAATGTTCAATTTTAAATCAGAAACTTGTAGAAACCTGAATACAAGACAAGGTCTGCTTGTTATCACTGCAGGTCTTCCAGCAGACTCGCCGTGCTATTTGGAATTCTGCCCAGTTCATGGTTCTGTTTTGGAAACTTGTCATTAATCTAAATAATAATTTTTGGAGGATATTTAAAAAAAAGCTGACATACATGATAAAGCAGAGAAACAAGTGCAGCACTTTTGGACTGGCAAAGAAATGCAACGTTTTCTGCAGCTGATGTATTTTAGACATTTTGTACCACTTTTTCCTGCCAAATTTAAAAATATACTTTGATACAATCTGTGCACGTTCACATTCTTCTGCGTGCTGGAAGCCACCTGTTAATGGCGGCCAGATTTGGCTCAGTTTGTGCTAAATTGGGGTTAATGCAGGTTTAAATTCGACAAATGAAAAACCATATCTGACAGATGTTAGCCATAATTTTTGTGATTATTTGCTGATTGTATGCAATGTGTGTGTTGACCTAAATATGGGCAAATTATAGAGCTTGTTGAGTTTTGGGCTGGTGTCCTTGAACCATGTTGTGGACAGACTAATTTAGACCATATGGGTCTGAACAGTTTGTTGATTTTAAGACCATTTAAACAATTTTAGAGTAGATTAACTAGATTTAAACATTATATATTTGTCCCCATATTCATCACAAATACTGCTGTTCATGCTGTAAAAATAAAACATTTCTCAAGTTTTTGCACGGTGATATATACACACAAAAGAAATACCCATTCTATGTGCATCTTCATGCATCGTCACAAAAATTATTTTACATTGTGTCCAACTTAAATTTTACCACAAGAAAAAAATCCAATGACACATTGAGATACATTGTAGTTATTCAGTATCATCTTTATGTATGTATTTGTTGTTTACCGCTGACAGGTGTAGTAGTTGGTTGCAGTTTTAAAGTTTCAAATATGGAATTAATGAGTGTTAGCAGTACTAGCTAAAGCTTTATTTTTAATGCAGGGAAGTAAGACTGTTTTCTCATCAGTGTAAACTAAATAAATTAAAATAGATGGACGTCATTCAGAGGTGAGACTCATGAGAAACTGTAACAGGAAGTAACTTAGCAAATTGTTCGTTAATTATTTAAATCAGTTTCATCATTTAATTTTATCTGCATCTGTTTCTTTTACAAAGTCCTAAATCTGAAGTGTCATTTTTAGGAAAGTTTGACTGAACCGTTCTGTTTAATTTAGATAATTTTTTTTCAAACATGAGCCCTCTTCGTTCCCAGGTGGTGCCGTCCATCATGTCTGTGTTGAAGAAAGAGATGGAGAAGTACAGGGACGTCGATGAGGACGAGCTGCTGAAGAAGCTCTCAGAGGAGGAACTGCAGCGGTTGGAGGATGAGTTAGAAGAACTCGATCCAGATGTAAGATCATAACATTCTGGTCCATTAGGGAGGATGTTCTGTCAATATGCTGGTTGCAGGCGGGAGTTATGAGGTCATACTGTTTTAATGGAACCTCTGATGCATGTAGAAAACTAAAGTGACAGTGTCTTCATTGTGTTTTTATCTTCTACGGCTTTTAGATGGTAATATTTGTTTAAAGACACACTTGTTGAACCAATTATGTCATTACAAATTAGATAAATGTAAATTTTTACATTATTACAGCATTGTATGCAAAGTCTAAGAATGAGTTAGTGGTTTTACTGCTCAGTCGATTAGATTGTGATTGAGTTTAGATTCTCTGAGTGATTAAACCAGGTGTGTTTTCATCAGCCTGCACTTTATTTACCTTTATATATCAGAGTTAAAGAAAATGCAGAAATGTGACTCTCAAATATGAGAAAAAAAATCTAATTTAAAAGAATCTAAACCTAACAGACCACATGAATCTATAAAATGTCAATGTTTTTTCACTAGGGATGCAACAATACCTCTTTTTTTCTAACCGATATTTGGATCTGAGTACCTGCCAATACTGAGTACCAATGCTAATATTTATGCCACATAAAAATTACAATGTATTGGAAAACAGGTTTTAGTTTATCTTGTGCTTGTTACAACAAATGATGGTGAACTCGATAAAAAATAAAATATTGATAAAAATGACCATAAAACTAAAATTTCAAGTGAAAAATAAAAAAAAGAAATTTGAAATTATTGAGTTTCTACATTTTAAGTGTTGGTTAACTCACGGATACGAGTACGTTAGAATGGTATCAGCATCGGTGCATCCCTATAATTAAGAGAATTAAAAAAAAATGACAAATAAAAAACTTCTGAGAAAATGACTTCTAATAACGGAAGCACCTCAAATATTTATTATTACATCCAACAAATCTATATTTTTGTAATATTGGGTGAATATACAACATAATGTATGTGTCTCTTTAAATATTGTTGCAACTGGATCACATAAACTTGGTTTAACTCTCTTTAGTCACACTGAAGTGTCAAAATTAAATGTAAAACAATTTAATTCACTGAAAAGTCTTTATAATAAAGTTTCTGAAGTTCTAAACTTAAAATACACCGTTAGCGATCTTTAGCTTTACAGTATCTAAAATTTAAAGACATTAAAATTTAGGTAAAACCACGTTACATCAGACAAAAGGGTCTGATGAACAAAGTCTGTTTGTAAAGACGTTATTTTGTCTATGTTGAACCACAGTTAGTGTAACACACCAGTGTGTTGATCCTTCAGATGTTTTAATTTGTGCTCGTGTTTGGAGAACTCTGTGATTTATCTTGGACCGAGCTGTTGACAGCTGCTATAATAGCTTTCAGATGAATGTCGAGCAGCTTATAAAGAGACAGGAGGACCCTCGATGCCAGTGGGATGACTGGAAGGGTAAACTGCAGAGGACTGTGTGCGTGTGACACTGATGCCAGCAGTGAGCAACTGCAGGAGCTCCATGACGTAAACAGCAGACAGTGCGTGCATGCGCGCACACTCTCCTCGTGTATGTCTGTTCATCAGGATGAAACATTAAACTGGCCATTTGTTTTAAAACAAACCGTTTGCAGCGAGGCGTCTCGCATCACTTCTAGTAAAAGGATCCAACACGTCACAACGTAGGACAGAAAAACACGCCTGTCTTCGCTTTGACTGCAGGAGAATAAACGTTTCGTGTCACCATACAGCTACTCGTTGTATCTTGGCTTTGCTCTGTTTACTTCTGTTGGGACACCACAAACTCGTCCTCGTAGCCAAGATATTTGGATCATTGTTTTAACTTTGATTTAATATGTTAAAACAAATATCTTAAATTACACGTCAAGCACAAACACAAACACAGATTCACTTTGTGTTTTCCAGCTCCGAAATTCCAAACTAGCAGATGAAATCAGCAATTAGCCTTGAGTTTAACGATGCGTTCAGCTGCTGGAGAGGCAGATACTTTTTGGGAGATTTGAAAGCGTCTCATTTCACTGCTCTGTTATTCATCTCATACAGAAAGACAAAGATATTACGGTTGTGTCTCAGATAACAGCTGTGACTGATAAGAAGGGGAGTTACTCTGCACTGTTATAAATAACAAGTCGTGTCTGAAACCTGTCAGCTGCAGCTGATAGAACTGTGTGGCAGGAAGGATCAAAGCTTAGCGCAGATGGAGCCCCTCTTACTTCAGTGTGGTCTGACTGCAGATTGTTTCTGCGCCACCAGTGAAACAACTGTAAGGTTTTATTTGAAGCAAAAGCAACAACTGAGTCAGTCACATTGGAGGTAAATAGCATTTGAGTGCTGAGAGTACAAGATATGAAGCTATTAGCAGCTCCATCAAGAACTTGTTTTCGAAAACTGATTTAGGTTGAAAATAACTTTAATGTGATCTGATGGTCCGGAAAATATCTTGATTCTTTGTTGAGCTGGAACAGGGTTAAGAACCAATATGAGATACAGTATATCTGTAGAGAAACGTGTTATGCAACCTGTATGAGGGAAGGTGTTTCTCTATGGCGCTGTGATCATATAGTCACGTTAAAAGAAAGTAAACACTGATTTTAATTTTGGAGTGTTGTAAGAAAACGGATCTGATCATTAAAGTTAAGTGTACAAAGTCAGTAAATTGAAGTAGCTCAGGATAGAGCAGGTTGTCTGGTAATCAGAGGGTCACTGGTTTGAATCCCTGCACTGTAAAAGATCCCTTGGTTGTTGTGTCCTTGGGCAAGACTCTTCATTCATTTGTTTTTGAGTTGCAGCTGATTTACCACATTTTTGTGTATTAACTAAAATCTGAGAAAATGTAAAAATGACAAGTTGATCTGCTCCAAGAGAAAATGCAACACAACATATCTAATTAAACTGTAAAGCCAGTGTTTTTAATTGTGGGAATTATCGGTTTTTTTTTCTAGAATGCATTGTTGCCAGCTGGTCTTAGGCAGAAGGACCAGACCAAGAAAGCCCCAACAGGAACATTTCAAAGAGACAATCTACTGGCACATCTGGAGAAACAGGCCAAAGAGCATCCAGACAGAGAAGATCTGGTGCCGTACACCGGAGAAAAAAGAGGTAATAACTTCCCTTAAAACCTTCAACCCTGGTGTCTGAGACCTACTTTGGGTTCTTAAGTCCAGCCAGCAGGATCACCGACGTCTGTCAGCTGTCACAGATGTTCTTACATTTCCATTTGAAGAACTCTCTGGAACTTGAAGAACTTAAACTTTTTCGTCACACGTTTATGTGACAAAACTCTGAAGCTTTGCTATCATCTCTTGAAGATACTGATTTCTGTCACAAACAAAGTAGTAGTTGGATTTCCTTTGTCTTCACATCACAGGGAAGGCGTGGGTGCCTAAAAAGAGGGTGGACCCGATCATAGAAAGTGTGACGCTTGAGCCGGAGCTGGAAGAAGCTCTGTCCAGTGCCACTGATGCAGAACTCTGTGATATCGCAGGTAACACGTCCTGACACACCTCTGCTCACTATTTGGGATCTTTTTTTGGGGGGATGGCATCATATATACTCTAATACATGAATCTGTGATATTCATTTTATTTGTTTTGCTAGATAGTTGATCATCTTGCGTGTGCTCACTGATCCGTGTATCACGGTTTTAACCAGCCCTTTTGTAGTGAAAGTTCTCTCCATCTAACTCTTGCATTCCTCCATTTCCTTTAGCACTCCTTCCATCTCCCATCCACCCTTCCCCCTCAATCTCTCCATTGGTTTCTCCATTTTCTCCTGCTCTCCTCCTGCTGGAGCTCTGTCCATTAGCTGAGCGCCTTCTTGGGTATCTGATGACTTTGTAATTTGTTTGCATGAAGTAATTCTGGTTTTCTCACATGCTAACATGGTTAACATTTATTTAAAGCAAACATTCAGATAAAAGCATGCTGAAAACACACCTTTGCATGTATTTTAATTTGTTGTTCATCAAATGTTTTGGTGCTTCTGAAAATATTAGCCTGATATTAGCTTCAGGTGTGTGAATCTGAAGTTGAACTAGAAACTATGTCAAAGTTTCTGCATGTTTTTATAGACGTATCTCCTCATTTTCTACATATTTTTACTGGTTTTATAAAAAAACAATTAAAAAAAAGGGCTGCCTTTTTGTTGGGGCTGGATTTTTTACTTGATGTAGCGCCAAATGTTTTTTATTGGTTAAATAACTGGACTGCAGGCAGGTCAGTTCAGCATGTGGACGTGAAGCCATGCTGTTATGTTGTTTTGCTCACCCGTCCACAGATCATCAATAGCACTGCGAAGGCGTGGTCGTACAGGGACCAGCTCCTTGTAGCCCCCCCAACATAACACCACAAGGGACACACCCATAAGCCTTCAACAAACAAAACAAAATGAATGACCTCTTTTCAAAATTAAAGCGCTAGTCCAGTGTTCCGAGACCAGGACAGAAACTGTAATTTTCCTCCTCAATCCGTGGACATTCATCTTTCATTTCAGAAGTGCTAAAACTATAATACTCATAAATGTGACTCTTCTGTTTTCATATGATTGATTTATATTCCATACCATTTCCAGCCATTCTGGGCATGCACACCCTGATGAGCAACCAGCAGTATTATGAAGCTCTGGCCAGCAGCAACATAGTCAACAAGCAAGGCCTCAACAGTATGTAAAACACACATCACACTTCACTAACTGTCTGTGTAAATTAATATTCATTGAGTTTTATGTAAAACGCTGATCTGAGCTCAAATCAGGTGAAAAGATCTGAAGTTCACAGAACACTCGATCTTCTCTCATCATCCTACAGGCTCAGATATGTTCAAACCTTAGTCAGGAAGTGCAGACTGTAGTACACCATAGTACTACACTGTATTAATGTTCTTCCATGAATACACTCTGTTTAGATTTCATTGTATAAACTATCATATAGTTTTTTTTTTATCTCTCCATCTCACAGACACATACACACACTTTAAAAGTACATTGTGTTCTCAGCATAGCTTCTCCTCCATCTCTAAACAGAACTGAGTAAGTAATGCTTAAATATGATTAAATGAGTAAATTAAATAGCTTGTTTCCTGTGGTGGTGTTGTTAAACGTCCTTTGTTCTCACAATTATCTAATTTTAATCAGAACTGTATTGAAGTTTGACAATTTGGGAAATGTTTTTGATCCTTTAAAGATGGATACCACAAAAACACAACAATGTACAAGAGTTCTATAACATCCATTATTTTGTTATATTTTGTTTCCAAGGAGCAACTCAGTAGAGTTTATCTCTTGACTTTAGAATCCTTTTTATGTCTGAACGAGTCATAGGTTGGTGTTAATTGGCTTAACGAACATAAAAACCAAACACGTTACCGTGAGGGTTCAGTTGAGTGAACAAGCCGGTTAAGTCAAACATGTACAAGACCTTCAGGAAAACCAGAAGAACATCTGGCTCCTACATCTGGCTCCTTGGAAGCTAAATATAAGGACAAGAGAGAGGCTTTCCACAGTACTGATCTTGCTAGCCATTATTAGATTTGGTAGATGGTAGATTCTTGAATTCCTGATGTAACCAGTGACAGACTGATATGATCAGGATCTGGTAAAATCCAGATGTTCTAATCAGAAACTTGGATGCACTCAGGTGGAACTCTAACTACAGTCTGATTGTAAGATGCTCGTGTTCCTTCCCAGGTGTGATCCAGTGCACTCAGTACAAACCTGTTCCTGATGAGGAACCCAACTCCACCGATGTAGAAGAAACACTGATGAGAATAAAGAGGAATGATCCTGAGCTGGTGGAGGTGAACCTCAACAACATCAAGGTGAACACGTGTTGACCTTATGTGTAACATGAAAAGTGGTTTAGCAATAACAAGTTATTAGGGCTGTAACGATACACCGATGTATCGCGATACAGGGAGCAGTATCGTATCGTGAGGTATAATATTGATACAGTAAACGTGTTGTACTGACCACCACAAGGCGGAACAACACGCGCTCTAACATTTTATAAAAAAGTTTTTTTTGCTGAAAAAAGACTTTGAATGTGAAAATGAATCCGTGACTTTGTATCTGCAATATATCACTGTGATGAACAACTATTCAAAATACACGAAGCTTTATTAAATAACTCTTATTACATATTTCTAAGTAAGAATTTTATTTTCTGACATATTAGTTTTGCTAATAAAATACTACAAACTGATGTAAAAGTGAATGAGTGAGTTTGTTTCACCCGTTGTCATAGTAACAAAGCAAAATAAATATTATCCAGAGAGTTTTGTTTTGTTGAAAATGCAAAACAAAGAAACGTTTTAATGTGTCGTGAGCAATGTATCGAGATACGTATCGTATCGTGGGATGATGTATCGTAACAACCCTACAAGTTATAGATAGAAATCTGGTATTGCAGCATATCGAACATGTTTGTTTTTTTTTGTTTCCCAGAATATTCCGATCTCAACTCTGAAGGCGTATGCTGAAGCTCTGATGAAGAACACTGTGGTCGAGAGGTTTAGTATCGTAGGAACCAGAAGCAACGACCCTGTAGCATTTGTGAGTGTTTGTCTCAGACACTCTGAAGGCGACATTCCCCCAATTACAGTATAAATGACTGTAAAAAATCTCTTTTAAATCAAAGTTTAAACTGTGTGTTTCCTCAGGCACTGGCAGAGATGTTGAAGGTGAACACGGCTCTGAAGAGTCTGAACGTTGAGTCCAACTTCATCACGGGGGCTGGAATCTTGGCGCTGATTGAGTCACTGCAGAATAACGTCACGCTAACCGAGCTCAAAATTGACAATCAGGTAGCGTCCAACACACATACGAGTCTCTGTGGGCAGATTGTGTTTACACAAGCCGCGGTCGCCTCTTCAGTCTAATGCTCTTACATTGTGTTGTGATGTGTCATACAGCAGAGTCGTACTCACAGCTCACATTTTGTTCTTGTCTTCCTTCCTGATTTATGAAACGGATTTAAAATCAGGACAGAGACGTCGTTTCATCCTCCGTCTCACTTATTTGTAGAGAAACTGAAGATATTAGACATTTTATTCTTGTTTCTTTTGTTTTGCGCTTTAATCCACCTTTTAACCGTTTTTCTCTCATCTCTGCCTCGATATCCAAACTCCAGAGTCAGCCGCTGGGTAACAAGGTTGAGATGGAGATCGCCAGCATATTAGAGAAAAACACGACGTTGTTGAAGTTTGGATATCACTTCACCCAACAGGGGCCGCGCCTCAGAGGCTCAAACGCCATGATGAACAACAACGACCTGGGTGAGTTTGACACTAATAGCTTCGTCTGGAGAAACGAATGTTTAATCTGCAATCAGAGGTTTGATGCTCGTGATGCTTGAGTTGGCCTCGCTGCCAGAACCATCTCTCAGCAGAGCTGCAATTAGCAGCGTTCGTTTATATGTTTGTCAGCGCTGCAGACACCTTATCTCCACTATATCTGCTTATGTTCTACTTCAGTCAGCATCTAATAGAAAAATGGCGGTGATATCATCGGTTGGTAACTCAGCCGGAGCACCAGCCAAGAAAAACAGTACCTTACTAAGATATGACATCAACACTAAGAAAAGACTGTGTACATGAGAGAGAACATAATGTAACAAGTAGAAGAAAAGTTTTCATGACTTCGATTTTATTTTAAAGATAATGTTCTTGTTTAGAAAAGGCTCTCGGTTATCAAACTGTTTCCTTATAGGCTGTTTTGTTTTTATAACCTGCTTGTTTTCTGCTGTTTGTATAATTATATCATTATGTTTTTATCTTCACCCTCTCCTCATCCTCAAGCCCGTGTCGTCAGGTCCGAATCGGACGGCTCCTTCACCCTCACGCTATCTGTTCCCGAGCTGGAAAGAGCCTTTGGGAAAAAGTTCAAGTCCAAGACAAAGTAAAACGAGAAGCGCAGCTGAAATTTAAACATTCATTTCCTTTCGTCTGCCAGCAACTTTCTCCTGGTTCTTATCTGAGCTGCCAGACCCTCTGCCACTTCCTGTCCCACTCCTCTGACTTTCTGTTGCTTCTCTGCAGCACCTACATCACCATTCTCCTTTTTATTCCTCCTGTCATTCGTTGCTTTCTAGAGCTGCTGAGCAGTTTTTATTGTTTCTAAATTTCTGGATGTTCCATATTCTTTTGCTTTTCTGCAAAACTGCAGAATCAGTTGTTTCATACATCTCGTCCTCATCACAAACACTCTCTTCTAGCCCAGTCTTGGAGGCTTTTCTTCTTCTGGGATCATCCTGGTGTTTTTCCATCCTTCTGACATCTTTATTAATTTGGCTCCCTCCGTTCAGGCGCAGTCCCTTCTCAACCCATGTAAACACTCCACATCAATGCTGTAAAGCTGGATCAGAATCTGAACAGAGCAGACATACAAGGTCCTCCAAGGATCTGAGTTCATGGTTGTTCTTTATTTATTTTATTGTTAAAAAAAGCTTTTGTTCTGTAAAGTTATATTATTACCAAAAATGGGATAATGCTTAAGCAGTTCTTGCACTATTACCTAAAACTGAGTGTCTTGGAAATGTCCCAAGATTTTAGTCACCAGATCAGATTCAAATATAAAATTGAGTCTCCTTCATGTTTTAGTGTCTAGAATCAGGTTTGTGTTCACGCAGGTCTGTATTTCGGTTGATCCAGCAGCACTTTTCTTATTGTCTCTCACATTTTTCTGTGTTTTTTCACTTTTGTAGCTGTGAACTTTTAAACATTGGATTATTTTTTTCTGTCTGACTTTTGTTCTTTCTTATTCTTATTTATTCTGACTAAAATTAGAGCTGAGTAACTTTTAGATATCTTGGAACATACCTGTGTTCTGATCCTCTTTTTTTTATTTGAATATCATTGTAACTCTGAATCGTTTTCTCCATCTGCAGTAAGAAAGAGAAGGCTTGAGGGAGGACCCATCTTCCCAAAGTGTCGGACGAATGTGTAGAAATCTGGGCTACGGTCAACCTCGTCCAGTCCAGAACCTCCTGACGGCCTCTCACCCGCTGACGGTTCACTGCAACGTTAAAGGTTCCTTCTGAAAACTTTGGCATCTTTCAGTGTTTCTCAGTGGACACAAGAATTCAGGTTCAGATGTTTTTTGGGAGGGTTGAACACTAACTTTCAGATTTCCCCTCTCATCCTCGTCCCAGTCAAAAGCATTTCTCTGCAGAATAACTAACCAGGCTTCACTATAAAACTAAGTGTCCTTAACAGTTTTTGGTATGGAACGTGGACCCGTTTGAGAGATGAAGGTCTAAGAATTTAAATGATTTTGGTTAATAATACTGTGCTGTAGACAAGTTGTTTTACAGGGTATTTTGTGAATCTTAACTCCCATTTTCAATTTCAAACTACATTTGAAGAAGTCTTTGATCCCGACCCTCATGTGATACCTACTTAACGAGCCTGATGCTTTACAGAGTCTTCTGGATTTTAAACGTGAACCTGGTGACTGTATGTTTCATAGCTGAATATATTTATGTGAGAAAAAAAATCTTGGAGCTGTTTAAATAACTTAACTGCGCTTGTTACTGAAACCTACAGCTTATACTTTAAAGGTGTCTTGTGTTTTGCAGTATTTAAACTCCCAATCTCCTTGCTGGAAACAGCAGGGTTATTTCTGATGCCTTAAATAATAAAATGCAGTAATCCCTCACTATATTATGCTTCAACTTTTGCAGCTTCACTAAACTGTAGATTTTTTTAGGCAGCATATCTAAATATAAATCACAGACAAGTCTTTTTATTTCTGGTACAAGTTTCCTCAGTTGGTTTTCCCAGTTGATTTCAAACACGGGAAACTATTTGCCGATAAGCCCATGGTTATGTATCCTGAGTGCTGATTGGCTCAGATCAGCATGTGGTTATGTATCCTGAGTGCTGATTGGCTCAGATCAGCATGTGGTTATGTATCCTGAGTGCTGATTGGCTCAGATCAGCATGTGGTTATGTATCCTGGGTGCTGATTGGCTCAGATCAGCATGTGGTTATGTATCCTGAGTGCTGATTGGCTCAGATCAGCATGTGGTTATGTATCCTGGGAGCTGATGCATTAGATTCTGCTTTACATTGGCAGCATCTCGTCTTGCTTGTTCAGGACCAACATCATTGCATCATTTCATTGCATGAAGTGTTTCATACGGGTTTACATGGTTTGTTCTTTACAGATTTTTATTTTCTGCTGGAGCTTCTGGATCTCTGCAATCCAGGGGGATTACTGCATCCACTGAACACTGTAAAGAAAGAACAAGTTGCTTTAATGACTGCAGGTATTGGAATGTTACATTTTCCACCGGGTCTCATTTGTTTATTCGTGTTTACTGGAGCTCAAATATTCATGTTAACATTAAACAGTTTTCATTAATTTTAAATTACAGTTTTATAACGTAACGGCTTCCGGTTACAGAAATCAGCTTCATTTATTTAAACAGATTAATTCAACATTTGGTCTTTAAATATGGTGTTAGATTTTTGTTCCTGGATAAATGGAAACCTTCTCATCAAATTTTTTTTGGTTTTATAACCAGATCCAACAGCTTTATGTTGGATAAAATCATATGAATATTTGGCAGCAGTACACATGAAAATATTCCAGTGTAGCGAAAAGAACATCAGTGTTTTAGGTTTTTCTTATTAAATCCATCTCATGTTTTCATCCAACTTAAAGACACCCACCAGGAATAAGAGCCTATAAGTAAAAAACAAAACAGGAAAATGAATCTGGATTTTAATATTAATATTAATAAAAGTAATTAAACATATTTTCTTGATGTGATCAGCTGAACCCACTGAGTATGAAAGGCTGTTTAAAAGTGAGATAATCTGTATAAACTACAATCGAGGATGTAAACAATCGAAACAGAATATCAAACATGGCTCAACTCCTCAGACTTCTTTAATCTTGAGTTTGTGTGCTTTTTTTCTGATATTTTAGTGCTTGGCTGTTTTTGGTTGATTGTGTTTATGGATTTAATAAAGACTGAAAACTGTCTTGGTGCTTTTATTATATTCAGAGAGATTTATATTGGATGTGGAGAGAAACAGATCACAGTGCCACCCTGTGGTAAAACACAGGAATTACACATGTTTTTTTCCAACTTGTTTTTGTTTTCTCTCAGCATCTTTATCAGCTTAGCAAACTTCAAATCAAACCAGTCTGTTGTGATATATAAGAACTAATTTCAGAATAAATGCAATAGTCCCCAAACTGCACTGTGTGGAGATACCTGACAACATCTGGAACTTAAATATCATTAAATATCAAATGGTGAAACTGTTTTAGCAGAAAAATAGAAAACAGTAAACAAAGAATCTAAAAAATGTCTCATATCAGGAAATACTTATGGTCTATTTTAAATTATTTTTAGAGCATCTGGTTTGTTTTAGTAAATTTATGTTTCACATATCAGTGCAGTGGCACTGGGTCGTGCATTTGTTTTAGGTCAGTAAGAGATGAGAAACTGATCTATGAACAATCGATGTACGTAAAATTTTGTGAACCATGTTTTACTGTATTTTTAGTGAATTTAAGCATGAAAAAAACTAAAGTCTACATAGAAAAAGCACTCAGACTAATAGGCTACCTGAGAAACCTCATTATGTACGTAAGCACACATCTGCAAATCAATAGAATCGGAGGTTTTCCAGTTCATCTCCTTTTAACATTACACAAGCTCTACAAATCAATAAACACAAATGCAAAATAAAAATGTCTGATGCATTTGATTGTTGATTCAAATCCACATGTCTTCCTCAGTTAGCATCAGCCTTTTCTACAAAGCAGAAGAAACAACATCCCAAAAATCAGAGACAGTATTCAAGAAAAAAACAGTCATAATAAAGAAACAATAAAAATATAAGACTTTTTATGTCCGAACAAGATCTTTATTGAATCTCAAGCAGAAACAAACATGTTGATCCCTTATTGCTTTTGCAACTCTGCGTCACCCTTATCCATAAACAATTATACTCAACTATCTGTTTAAACATTTTACTTGAAGTCATTTTTCTGTGAAACAAATCAGTGGTTAAACTGTGGCAGTTACTTCACGTTGTGTAAATGAAGGAAGGTGGCTTTTATTTCTCTCAAATCTAATCCAATCCTCATGAAATTACTGCTAATTCAAACATGTCTGGTTCAGGTTTCACTCAGTATCCCGTCCTTTCTACTAGATCCTGGTTGTAAGAGTTTACTTACTGACATTTGTAGGTTTTATGGCTGAAAGCTTATAGTTTTTTCCCACTATATAAACAGCTACGCAGTCATTCTTCATCCAAACGTCAACAAAAAAGTCAGCAAAAAAGGTTGTTTCTTGAATACATACATATTGTTTAATTCATAATACTAGTTTTATCTATGGTTATATCAACGTGGTGAGAACACAGTCAAACTCAGGATTTATTGCCTTGATATATTTTTTTTTTTGCATGATAAGAAATGTGATAAATGGGGTCAGTAAGTGAGTTTGGATACATATTCACACAACAAACTGTTCAGACAAATGGCATGCAAGACGAAGGCGACGCACTGAGACGGGGAACAGAAACGTTTCTAAACACTGTACAACATGAACATATATTACATGAATGTTTTGGGATCGTGCCTGAGAGACAGACAACAGCTTTTACAGAGAATGTGCGACACTGTGCAAAGTCTGACATAAATTTAAGACGATTTAACACACAACAGAAACATGAGAAGCACAACAGAAGTCTTTAAATCACATTTTTTTAAAATATGGCTTATCAAGTATATTTTTTTCAGTGATATAATATTTTGTCTGATATTTTTTTTTTTCTGCCTTGAGGCCTCGCTATGTTTTTACTTATGTACAAATTTAGTGAAAGTAGAGGTTATTATTTTCAGAGCTGAACGAGAGCTGTGCACAGAGAAGAGAAAGAAGTTTCAAACTCCTCCAAATAGAAAGAAAACCATTTAACTTGTATCTTTTCTCCTCTGCTTGTTAACAGCTTCATGATCCTTCTGTTAAGTTATGATCAATCAAGCTAACGTTCACCTGGCTGTTGTTGAGTCACGTTCGTCTCATGGCTCCATTTCACAAAGTTGGTTCTTTTTTGATTATATGAATTAAAAAAAAACAAAACAGATTTGGCCCAACACCTAAAAACCTCTCCAAATTCTAACTTCGTTTAACATACTCAGGCTGGAACAATAATAACAAAGAAAGAGATTGAACCAACTTTGTAAATGTAGCCTATGACCTCAGCTGGATACGGTTTCCTTTAGCTACTTCTTCAGCATGTCTTGCAGTGGGCCGGGCAGATATTTCATCACTTGGTCCATGATACTTTCCTCCTCCTCTTCATCTCCGCATCCTGCTGGCACGGCCTTCTTGGGTCGGGTCAAGCTGCCGGCCGCAGGCTCCTCCGCAGCGGCCGCCGCCTCAGCTTCAGCTTCCTCACGTTTTTTTATCCCGTACTGTTGGTCAAACACAGAAGCAAAAGTGGAGAATTGAAAGTTAAAGATATGCTGCAGACTGAAGCTACTGGGATGTTGATGTTGTTTAGAGGCCGAGCATCGATTCACAGCTCGCAAACAGAGCAGCTGCACAGCTGGAGGTTAAAACTGGTGCTGATTCAGACTGAACTTTTTTATTTTGAAGGAACACATTGTAAAACTCTGCAAAGTTATAAACTGCAGATTGGTATTAAAACATTTTCAGCTTCATGAACAGTTCCAGATGTTTTCTTAGATAAATCCTCGATTCTGACTCGTGTTTCTGTTTATTAGTTTCAGTTCTTTTGAAAATTTTAACTCACAGTTTCCTGATGTGGATCTATTTTAAACGGTTAGTTATAAATAACACAAGAGCAAGGAAAAGTGTAAAAATAGTCTTCATCAAAAAACAGTTTTCTTGTCATGCAGGAGAAAAAATTGAAGCCTTGAGAAGCAACACAATCAAAAGTCAAGAAGAAGAGCAGAAGCCTCTATTAAATGGGTCTGAATTTGCTTGATAGTTTTTTTTCTCTCTCAGTTGAGTTATTATTTTATTTGTTACTGAAAAACCATTAATTTATTTGTTTGTTTTCCTTACAGTCAAACACTAACTAGGATTCCTGCATTAATAACAACTTGTTTCACTCTGACAGCTGATTGGTTAATCACCATACCTTGTCCCTGATGCCTTGCCTCATCGATTCCCTTTCAGCCTCCATCTTGGCGTATTTAGCCTTCCTCTCTTCCTCCTGCTGCCTCAGCGCCTCCTGTCTCTCCTCCTCTTTCTTGGCTGCATCAGGATCTTCCTCTTTCTCCTCCCCACCTAGCATCTTGCCCACATCAGGGGGGCCTCCTGAGAGAGACATGAAACATGAAAAGAGACATGAGGTACAATAAAAGCCCTGCAGGTCTCAAATACTGAGACGTCAAAATCCAAATCAGACTTTCAGATGAAACGAGAAAGATTTCACTTTTGAAAGACAGTTTAAACGTAGAAATCACAGGTAAACACCGAGGAGCAACAATTTGGCCCAATTTTATTTCTAAGTCAGCACATATTTCATCATTTCCTGCAGATGTAGCCTTCTTGTCAATGTGAAGAACTTTTTGGGATATCTTTTTGGATCTAATATAACATCTAAACGCTGTTCCTGAAAGAGTGGAATGACTGAAAACCTTTTGATAGAAAATGAGGTGATGATATCAAAGAATAAAACTGGCAAAAGTTAGAACTGATCACATGATCTGAAGTGATTGGGGTCGCAGCTGTATAAATGGCCTTGAGGGTGGAAATAAAACCATTTATCATTTTACAAAGCACAACAGAGCACTTCGCTCTCAGACTGCAGGTCTGCTTGTAGTTCCTAGAATTTCTAAAAGTAGAATGGGAGGAAGAGCTTTTAATTATCAGGCTCCTCTCCTGTGGAACCAGCTTCCACTTTTTATCCGTGAGGCAGACACCTTGTGTAGTTTTAAGAATAGACTTAAAACTTTCCTTTTTACACAATCCTATAGTCAGGGTTAGCTTGGGTTCTCCTGAGCTTTCCCTTTAGTTATGCTGCTATAGGTTTAGACTGCCGGAGGACATACTGACCACATTTTTTCACTCTGCTGTCTTTCTTTACTCTGGCTGCCTCTGAGGAGGGTGTATCTCACATAAACAAGGGATGAAATATTCCCACTAGAACCATCAAATTGTTATTGCTTTGATTGTTACTGCTGCCATTAACTGTTTCTCTGTTTATCTTTCCATAGACATGACGACTGGCCTAAATACATCTGTGTTTGTCTGTGTCTCTTTCCTGTCAGCTCAGACCCCAGTCGGCTAAGGCAGAAGGCCGCCCATCCTGAGCCGGGTTCTGCTAGAGGTTTCTTCCTGTTAAAAGGGAGTCGTTCCTTTCCACTGTCGCCAATTGTGCTTGCTCAGGATGGGGGATTGTGCTGAAATAACAATTCAGCCCAATCGGCTGGTTCCTTAGATAGAAAATGTTTTATTATTAATTGATTGATTTTTCTGTGAAGTGCCTTGAAATGACTTTGTCATGAACTGGCGCTTATAAATAAATAAACTTGAAACTTGAAACAACACCAACAGAAATACCCCCCCCCCCTTTAAAAATGCTTCACAATAATAATTAAAGGAGATGAAATATAGATAACTGACTGAATTATTCATATTTTAATCAAACTTATAAACACTCCTCACTGTTTTTACTAGTAGTTTTCATTCAATTGGCACTTATTTGCTTTACTTTTTCTGTCTTCAGACCACCAGATGGAGTCACTCCTCAACATCCTTTAAAAAAACTAATCACAGACAGACAACCGTCAGGCGTGAACCTTTGAGTCGTGAACGATGACCAGAAACCATATTTTAGTCATTTTTATGAACACGGCGATCAGCTTTAGCCAGTTGTTTGGTATCTACTCAGCCACAGTAGACTCAGTTTTAAATGTCAGAAATGCATCGGGGCTAATTAAATTACGAAGTGACGGAAGGGTCACGTCAACCAGCTCAAACATGTTTTTTTACTCCCACATGGGAGAAATGCTGCGTCAGCATTTCACCAGCAGCTTCTATAAGTGACTCCCAGTAATTATTCATGCAGTTTTTACTCTTTTTCTCATCCTCTCCTTGCTGAAGTTGCTCTTACACGTTCCATTAAAGTCATTTCTGGAAAGAAAACCTCTAATTTAAATCAGCTGGGAGAAGTTTCTTCCAAAGACATACGTGATATTTAAGGCCCTTTAAATTGGAGAGATCTTTTTAAAGATCAGGGGAAGAGTTGCTGGTTCAATCCTCACCTCCACCAAACATCGGTCCTGATTCCCTTCCTGGTAAAACCAAACCACACTCACACAAATTAAAACTCAAATAGTTTTTGACAACAACAACATTCTAGTTTGTAGTTTATCAGTTTTAGTTTGTCAATAATAAAAACTGCAGAAAAAACCTAAAAACCTTTTAATGTTCAGAAGTAAACTTTAAGATCTGACCTGTTGTTTAACCAAAGGTAGAAAAAACACTTTTCATTTCCCAAGAAACACAAATCAATACTAATAAAATATGCATAAGCAGACCTAATTCTCTATATTCTCTTGCTGTTTTGTCTTAAACAAACCTTCTTTTAGTGCCTGTTGATACTAAACATCATATATTGTCTCATGACAGCATGACTGAAGAGGATAAACTCATAAAGTATCATGACACAACAAGGCTAATTTAGGAGAACAAGAAGAGGCGGAAGAATCACTTAGAAACTATTTTGTTCAATTAGCCGAGCTGTTCCAGCAGTTCACGAGGGACCACCCAGAGAGGAGGAGAGAGGGAAAAGCTGGAAGGATGAAGAGGATGAAACCAGAACAGGGGCAGAGAAGGAGAGCAAGAAAGGATGGACGAACAGAGGAAGAGAAGAAAGGGTCCTAAAGTCCGCAGCAGCCCCCGGTTCTGATGGAGTTTTGACTTGTCAGCAAAATAAAACCAAACTTCAGCAAAATCTGAGCAAGAGATAAAAGTTATTAGAGGTGGAACAGAAAAAAAAAAGAAATACATCCAGGATTGATTACAACAAGCCCAATAATACATCTAATTATGACTTTAATGGACCATTTTTATAAACAAAGAGTTCTGACTGGAAACTTTAAGAGACAAAGAGGGACATGTTTTCTGCTCTCAGTGAACAAAGCAGTTAATCAGTAAAACCACGTGTTCTTTTTAATATCAATTTAACTATCAAGCAGGTTGACGTCGACCTGCACGCAGGAACCTTGTTTCTTCCATGAGCCTGTGGACTCATTTAAATAATCCTGAATAAAGCGGCAAAAAAACAAACAATTTCAGCTCCTTGATAAAAGTCCAATTACCAGGTTATTTCATTAAAATGAAAGCTGCTTACAGCAAACAAGCTGCTTTCTGAAAACCACTGAGCACATAACCGCAACCACGCAGCAATTATCAAGCAGCATCGCCGAACTCTCAAACCGACAGGATAGTGACAGATCTGTGACAGATGAGGACATAATCCTGGATGGGTTGATCCCAGATAGCGCTGCGTGAGCATTTGATTGGCACTGAAAAGCTGCATCATTTGTAAAATCAATTTGTGCATTCACTTAAAAAAAGATTTTAAAGAAGAAATACAGCTAAAGACACTAAGAAGTACTTTAATTGCAGATGTAAATAACTGTTTAGCTCTGTTATTAGCTTCCTTATTAATTTAAAAGGGATAATCCATATTAAACAACAGGAGTCTCAGTAGACTAAATGCACCAGGTTTAGACATGCAGGCTAATTATCTTTTACTGCCTCCAGAATAAACACCAAAATGCATAAAACACATAAGATAAAATTGTATATGATCTTAAATATAAAAGAAAAAAAAGGGAGAAAAAAACAGTATTTATGATAGAAAACTAGTTACTAGCCGTCTGCACAAAGACTGTTTTTTATGTTTATGGGGGGTTTGAAATGACGTCACCAAGAAAACTGAAAATTGATGCAGCAGGTTGATCCAGTGTGCTGAAATGTTACAGCAGTAGTTTAATAATGTGTTCAGTAGTTTGTTTGACCACATGCGTGTAGATGTTGTTCTGGGGATGTTATCTGCTCCCAGATCCTGACCTGGGCATCACTGAGCTCTAGGACGGTCTGAGGTCCAACCTGATGGCGTCTGATGGACCTTAACCTTGGTCAAACGAACATGGAGGACAGTCAATAGTATTGTTTCCTTCATCCTCCAGGAACTGTCTTCATGAATTACCACATGAATCCATACATTATCCTGCACCAGGAGGAACCCAGAACCCACTGCACCAACAAGGGGGTCTAACAATGGGTCTGAGGAGTTTATCCTGATACCCAGTGACTGTCAACATGGCATCATTTATCCTGAACAGGTCGGTGTGTCCCTCCATGGATCTGCTTCCTCCGACCAACACTGACCCACTACCAAACTGATCATACTCAACGTTGCTTGAGATGCTTTCATCTGTAAAACTGCCACTGCTGGACCTGCCGGTGCAGGTTTGAGCGTGTTTGTGTCCAACTGGTCAGACAGTAATTGGTAGAGAATGAGACGTGTGTGTGTTTAAATAGATACTGTATCTGCATCCATGTTCATACAAAGGAAAGATGCATTTAAATGGATGTGAAGTATCTACTGTAGCTCTTCACTTTCATATTGTATCTACAGAAAGAGACCTAGATATCAGTTAAAGTGTCCCTCTTCACTGCTCAAATGCACATTTGCCCTACAATGACATGAAATCTGTGTTTTTTTTATAAAAAACACTTAATCTGAATTGCAGAGCCACTGAGGAGGCTGCGTATAAAATGTATTGATATGCTGTTAATGTGTGTAAATTGTCACCAGAGTTTATTATTAAGTGATATGCTGTAAAAAATATTTTCTTACAAATGAGCTTTCTAATTTCTTCGAAATCCAAATTAAATGTATATATACAGTATGTGCTTCCATATTCTTTAAATAAGATTTGAAATATATAATCTGACACAAACACCAGGATTTAGGATTAAATTAAAAAAATGGCTTGATACCTGAGATGAGAGATTACTAAAATTAAAAATCCAAATCAGTCTTTTCCTCTTTGATGTTTTCAGGTGAACGTAGCTCTAAATCATGGTAATAAAATATGTTACAATCAGAACAGAAACATTAGTAATATTGGGTATTAATAAAACTAAAATTACCTCATGATTGATCCTAATTTATTCTTCAGATTGGGTTTGTAAACAACAAAGATATTTTAGATTACTTATTTTAGTGCGTTTAACGTTTCTCTCCAATTTATCATCCATGGTCATAGTGGCACAAAACAAGATCATAATAAAATTAATAAACTAATTCGCTGCAGTCGTTTCTGTGAGGATCAATAATCAAGTGCATTTCTACGTATGGGACGGCTGTAAATACAAAGTTAAATATCTCAAAACAACAACAGAAATTTCTCTTAAACTGGAGATTGATGAACATGATCCAACACATTTACACAGGCAGAATGATACCATCCTGTATGTAAGTATTTACTGTACTTACACTGTAATAAGTGTGTAATACTTTTAGGCCTGAACATTCTGTTTTAGTCTATTTAAATACTGAACTTCAGCAGGAGTCGAAGGTGACTTTGAAAAACTAAATTTGACTTGAACACTTAGAAGAAGGTCAAGAATTCTGTGTGTATATGTGTGTGTGTGTGTGTGTGTGTGTGTGTGTGTGTGTGTGTGTGTGTGTGTGTGTGTGTGTGGGTTTGTATTTCTGACCTCCTGAGGACCAGTTTCCTGACTTTTACTATCTTTCTGGGGTCCGAGGGTTCTTGTGGGGACCGAAGCCTGGTCCCCATGAGGGGGACTCCCCTTTTTAGGGTTAGGGGTTAGGTTTATAGGTAGGGTGTGAATAGAGTTTTAGTTAGTCTTAGGGTTAGTTATAGATCAGTAATGGTTAAGGTTAGGAAAAGGGTTTGGGTTAGGTATAAATCTAGTTACTAAAACCAATGGAAGTCAATGGACGGTCCCCATAAGGATAGCAAAACACACTTGTGTGTGTGTGAGTGTGTGTGTGAGGACTGCAAACCTCATTACTAATGATGAAGGTGATGAAGACCTGATGCCTCGTCCAATCCTATTAAACAGCTGTTTAATGTGATTATCTGTACTTGGAGGAGACGGAGTGAAGAAACAATATTTAATTTCACCTAAAATAACTTTAGTTTTTTTATTTTTCTCTTAACAATTGTAAGAATTTGAACTGAAGTGACATGATAATATGATTCAAGAACAAATAATTGGAATGAGTTTTTGATACTAAGGAAATCCGTCCACTGAGAGGTATCTACATAATCAGACTTTAGTAACTTACAGACTTTGCATTAATTTTCAATATCAGATTCAGGAGTAAAATATAGATAGTAAAAAATATGAAAGGCCTTATAGGAAGACAATTGATGTGGAAGACTGCAGGACTTGGGGAACTAGGGGACATGATGAACTGATGACACTGGGACTGAAAGCATAAGAACAACAAAGAAAATCCTATTTATAAAATGACAAAATAAGAACCTTAAACTCCAAGAAGATCTGGAACCGGTCAAGAAAACTGTAACAAAACCTTAGATAACAAACATTATAAAGAGAAAGAGTTCTTGGAAACACAGAGTTCTCAGATGCTTCTCAACTCATGCAGAAGAATTATTTTCAGATGCAAATAAATATTTTTCACTGTGACAGCACCTGGGAAATCAATTGACTGAAGAAACATTAGCTTTGATCAATCAGATAAATAAGGTGGTAGCTGCACTGTTAGTGCAAGTCATGCAAGTTTGATATCAGCTGTCTTCGGGTTCATATATTTATGTATTTATTTTTGATAAACTAGTCTCTCAGCCTAGAAAACTAACCAATCTCTGACAAAAATAATAACTGTAACTGTAATTTCAGCCCAAATGGCTGATTTGGTTTGAAAAACATACAGATTCTATATAATTCAAGGGCAAAATAATACAAATGAGTAACTTATCTGTTAATAACTTTTCAGTTAATCAGCAAATAGATCTGGAAAAAAATTGATTGGAACATTTCTACATTAACAAATCAACCCTCTTCCAGTAATAGAATAAATAAATCCAACAGTGACCTTGTCATAATTCTAGATTAATGCACAAGTCACTGAGGTTTGATATAAAATATCAGAGAAATCTTAATTCAGAAGTCTGACAACAGATTTACTGGCTGCTCTGCAGGCTTTTCAGCTGAAATGATCATGTAACTGCAGCTGCCTGAAGCCCAGAAGGTTTGACTGAGCTGCAGAACTTGGGGCTCAATGAAGAATTCAGCTACAGCCTCCAGTCCTGCAGAGCTAACTTCAGGTTTAGAAGTGCAGCATCAGCATGGACTCTCTCTGAACATGAACATTTATTTAAGGAAAGATTTTTGGGTTAGAAATCAAAGTTGCATGTGAGGCTGTTTAATGTCTCCAACAGCAGTGTTTCTTAAAAGAATTTCAGAATTAATAGTGTAAAATAATGATAAGGTTAAATAAAAGTTGTTGCAAAAGGACGAATCAGTCGCTATCTCCAAAATATGAACGGAGTTTTATTTTACTGGTTAGCTGCTTTCACTGTTCAGTCAAATTAAATTTGAGTTGTTAATAATAAAAGAGAGATTTTAATTCACACGTTTTTAAGTCTATTTTAATCTGGGGTTTGATTTTTCCAGCATCTTCCTTGTTTCTTGTTGCTCGTTTTGATCTTTTGCTACAAATTTGTAGGAGTTGTGGAAGTAAAATGTTTGTCTCGGGATCAGGTGACATGCAGTTTTCAATTGTGGCTGTGGCAGCGAATCTTAAACCAGCCAAGCGTTGTCCAAGTATCAAGTTATAGTCCTGCTGAGTCATTACAGCTCTACATCGGTCTGTTTTCTTCCACGTATCTGTAACTAGAGACACTTTAGAAAAATCGCTTAATGCACTGGAAGCATTTTCTCTGTCACAAAGACTCCTCCTCACTTTCATCTCCTAACATACTTGTGAAAACCCTCAGGGCAGGACGCCATTTCACATCCTGTTCACCTGATATTTTCTGAGCAAGAAGGAAAATCCTGATTTATTTTGCGTCTTAAGGTTCTAATAATTCTTTAATTCAATATTTAGTCTAATTATCTAAACACACTAATCAATTACCTTTTTTTTTTAGTCAGACAACATTTATTTTGAAGTGATTTAATCAGAACAACAACTGAATACGGATGAAATCAGAGTCTCTGGTTAAAAGTTTACATTTGTTGCACTCTTCCACCATCTCTTCCTGCACACTGCTGTTGATTATTGTGGGACTGTCCTCCCACGCTCAGCAGAAAATACATTTCCACTGTGACAGTTAGAGTCATGTCATTTATCCAGCAAATTATTTCATGAATGCACGAAGCAAAACAAATTGTATTTTACTCTTGGGATGGTTTGATAGCCCTTCTGCCATTTTGAGACTATTTTAATGGAGATGGAAGCAACGTCTATGTGTGTTTGTGTTGTTGTTGGTCCTTTTAGTCCCAATTCACAGTTCATGATTCACTCAACCGTCCAGTCGTCTGCAAGACCTGTGAGATATCAATTTTGTCATCCCTTCCATTTTGCGAGGGTCCGTCAGCTGTCGACTGCGTGCAGATCCACAAATCTTTTCTGACAGGCTTTTGAGCAGCAGATCAACAGCTTGGTAGATTATTTGACTAATTGTTTCGTCTCATTATCTGACTGTCTATTCAGTCTCAGGGAGTTGTGCACAGTCAGACATTTCTGTGGAAAAAGGTCAATGTATTCCAATAAGAAAACATTGGACCAGAACTGCAGGATTCAAGAAAGCTCTGAGCAAATCAAGTCAATAAGCATCAATGTTGATTTTATAACCTTTATATTTCTTGTTTTTTTTTTTCTCTGTTAAAATGTCATGTCATATGGCCGTGTTGCCTGCTGTAGATGGTGTTAACGTATAGAAACAGCCCTTCGTGGGATAAGAATCTGTCCAACATGAAGATTTGTACTCAAAAGAAAACACCCACACTGTGCAGGCTATCATTTGCAGGCGGACTGCAGACTGACTTATGCGGACTAAAACCAGCATTCAGCCCAATGCAGTTGATTTAAGAATTCATAGTGTGGCCACGAGGCGCAGCAGCTATGCAGAGCAAGGCAGTGATTCTGTCTCCTGCATCCCAATGAGGATACGGGAAGATGTTTAGCTCTACTATTCAACTATAACCGGCTAACTGCTCCATAACCCGCAGAGAAACAAGTCAGCTTCGTGCACGACCCGTCAGAATGTGTGTGATTCCTGTAATATAACCACTGGTGCCGCATTCCTGCCCTTCACCTCAAAGCTGACATGAAGGTTGTACTATGGAGCTATTAGGAAGACTAATTAGGAGCCAATAATAGCTGAGATAATATTCAAGAGGATAATGCAGGAAGGCTTAAAAGGACAAAAGTCTTATAAAATATGTTAATCTTTGCTCTTAGCCAAACAGCTCAACTCTTTCTCTCTTTTCTCAAAAAGTGCCAAAGGTTGGCTTCAAAAGCACAGCTGGATCAGTTATTAATGCTGACAGTAAAAGCCTCCTGATTAATACATTAGGATCAAGCTACAATGAGGTTGCTGCTGTCTACAGAAGATGAAATGTTGAAGGGTTTTTGTATAGACCTTTCAATTTGGTGCTATTTCCTTATTTTATCTGCAAGAAACCAGTCAAAACCTAATTTATAGGAAAATGATACACTGGCTGCAGCAGGATTTCTGCACCTGATGACACACAGAAAAAAGTCTAATAAGCTTTCAGCCTTCAGGGTGAAATACTTTTTGTCAGTTTGTGAAAGGAATTCCACTTTTTTTTTCAAATAAGTAATTTTTTTTTTGTCCTGCAGAAAGTGCATAAAGGAAATGTAGCTGAGGTGCTGCAGGATGGTGCTCAGTGCTCAGCTTGCCCCCGTAACTACACAGTAGTACAATGCTGCTCCTCACCATCCCCTTAAATCCTTTACACTGCAGTGCTGTTAAATCAACCTCACGCCAGGCGGACTACTCACCTCCCAGTGCAGCTTTCATTACAAAATTCATGATGAAGCAGTTCTGTGTTCTCCTCCTTCAGCGGCCACGTTATCAGGGGCAGACCTGCAGCCAGGGGACAGAATACATATGATGGGACTGCACTCACTTCAGGGCAACAGGAGTTTGATGGGATGGGGGCAATCAGGAGGAGGAGGAGGCTAGATGCAAAACAACAACATCCAGATGAAGGTTCTTCCTTTTGAAGCTCCAAGACTTCCCAAAAAGATCATGAAGTTTGATTCATTTAATGAAAGAAAGACTGAACTGGGTTAAAATATCTTTATTTTCTAACACATTACCATCTGCTGAACTCGTTGAGGCACCTGCGCCCTCAATTTACAACCACACTCCATCTTGAGTGGATTTCTGCTGACACTGCCTGACTTCCCGCAATCTATCCTCACAGAAAGGACTTCCACGAATGAGAGGGAGGCGAACAAAGACAGGGTCAAACACAAGCAAGCAGAGACATAGTTTGTCTGTACATGGTCCTCAGAGACCATCACTTCCCACAGTCCGCAAGAGCTTTATGTGTCAACACAAAGAGAATTATCTGCATCTATTTCTGTATTTTTGCCCTTATTTATTAGTTTCAATAAACCATTATGACATATTTCTTCCTAATATTGACCTAAGACTTATACATTTTATAAATGCTAGAGTATCTCATGGCTCCAACTCACTTCAGTAATTCCAACCAGTTCAAAAACTGCTAGATTTTTTTAAAGGATATAATTACTCTGCGTAAAATTCTGCTGCATCCTCTGACTTTGCAGTAAATGCAAATCCCCCTTAAACTTGTGGCACTCACTAAAAAAATCTCAGTTTCAACCTTGAGACATTTACATTCCACCCAAAGTCAATTCTGCATCAAAGAAAGCATCTTTTATTCATTTCCTGTTTTTTTCCACTTCATCACCATCTGCAGCAGGACCCTCAGTTTCTCCTCACACGAACCCCTCCGGTAGTAACTAAATGTTCATGGTGCATCATTCCAGCTCATTCACAGCAGCTTGCAGTTTTTACTTGACGTTACATCGCTATGCTTACGTGATTAAAGGCTGATAAATCTGAGGAAGTTTTGTTTTTAAGTGGATGAAAGCAGAAGCGTCTTTCACCAAGAAGTGCATAAACCTCCCACCGTCCTGTCCCATTCAGTAATCCTCATCCTCCTCCTGGATGTTCGCAGATCATTTACCTGATTTGGATCCTCCTCCAAGTCTTTCCAGAAAGCTCGTGCTGTGTTTAAATCAGCTGCTTTTCTTCTCCTTCAGATGGAAGGAATAAAAACACAAATTATGACTCTGAAAGGATGGACGGTGCTTCTCTTTGTGTGTCAGTTTGCAGGCATGCCGGTTGTGTCAGAGTCAAGCTGCAGCGAAGAGGGAGGGAGGGAGGGAGGGAGGGAGGAGGAGGAGAGTCTATTCCTGCAGGACGAGGGGAGAACATGCACAAAGAGAAGGAAAAGGGGAGGGGGTTCATACAAATGCTTTATCCTACTGATTCCGTTTGTTTTGCTAATTTAAACAGCAATTTTTACATAAAACATCAAAAGGGTGATTTTTAATCAGTTAGAACTTTTGTCAGGACCGGACAAGGCAAAGCAAGAATTTTTATCATCATAATATATGTGAATGAGAAATATACTACAAATTCTTACATCACAAAACTAGACATGTTTCAGGCTTCAGTTCAAAATACAACTTATTTTGCTTTAAAAGGTTAATAAAGACATTTTCAAATTATAAAACAATCAAAGTGCAGCGAACAGCAGAATTTTAAAATTAAATTAAAGCACAAAGAACCTGCCACAGTTATTCAAAGACCCTAACACGAGTTTGTGTGTCTATTTTACACTAACTCGACTTTTGTTGCATATTCAATATTGGGATGTGGCCCAGTTCCTGTTTTAAAATGTCTAATTAACAGCAGTTTCATGTAAAAAGTCATGACACCCTTAATAATACACATTCTGGTCAGACTTGTGTTGAATATGACCTTTAATAGTAAAAATGGTTTAATGTAGAAAAAAAATCCAAACAGAAAAATGCTGAAGTAGATTTAAATAAATCCCAGTAATATTTCAATTGACAAGTTAACATATTTAGTGATTGGCTTATAATAAAATATATTGGGTTTATAAATATGTGCATCTTTTAATCACAGCAGTGAAATCTGATGATTTTTCACATAAATCCCACATAACACGAAACACAGCAGGTTGAGATTTCTCATCAACAAGATTTGATACAGAAATGTATATCCTGAAATATTTCCATAATTTATGCAGTTAAATCTGCTGGAATCCAGCGGGCCTAATAAGGAAAATGTTACATTTCTTGCAGGTAAAATGAAGCAAACTGAAGGTGACCAGCGGTGGGACGTCTTAACATTTCCATAAAAACAATTCTAGATGGGATAAGAGAGATAATCCAGCTCCTCATTATTTTCATATCTCTGCATTTTCTCTTTATTGTTTCTATGTATTCATGTCATTGTTAGCTCTAGATACAGTTTAACCAGATAATGCACTTGGCACAAGGTATCACTCAGAATGGATTCAACCAATTCTCACTTCATTTCTCTTGCTGTTTGCACCCAGCAGTTCCACTGACCTGAATAGCACATCCACCTGCTCACCTGTTCCCCACCTCACTTATCACTGCTGTGACATGAAGGACAAATAATACATTTATCACGTCACCTTGTTTCTCCTTCTAAATTTGTAGTTCTAAAATAAGCATCAGTGTCCTTGTGTGTACCTCTGTGGTTCCCACTTTCTCTTATCTTCACCGTGACTTTTGCACATGTGTTAAAACAGACAGGTAAAGAGCTCAGAAAGCACTAAGGGGGGCCACGAAGCTGCATCTCCCAACTATTAATCAGGACGAAGGAGGCTGTGGCCAGTCAGCACACTTGGACACGAGCATCTATCAACACGTTTTTGACCTAAAAAATTCTCCTTCAAAAGAAAAGAGAAACTTAGTTGATGTAGTTTGACATTCTTCTTTTACTCCAGTGAGTTGGATTTGTTGTTATGCAGATGTTTTTTTTAAGTCTCTTGTGTCTCTGGGTCACATAAAATGTTTTGAACTTGATCAGAATCTGCTTTTGCTTTGTTTGAAAGATTCTCTGCAGCCTGTGCATCATCACAGCTTCCCTGTAACCGTTAACTTGTGTTCTAACAATAATCCACCATGTGCTTAAATCAGTGGCTGCTACACAAAGCTGTTAAAAACTGTTGAAATATTCAATCATCATCTCAACACCATTTTGCTGGAGACATCTTGCTCTTTTAATGCTCCAGTGTGAATCCCTGCCAGGTAGAAATCTGGTTCTCTGCCAGTTCTTTTCATTTACTTTCATTAAACTTCATAGATTTTGTTTGTTGTGACCATGTTAAAGCTGATTACCCTGATTTCAAATTACCTATCTTAGACTGTCAACAAAGTCACAGAACTCTCGCCCTTCCCATCGGGTAGAATTCCTAAGTCACACCTCCCCGGGTTTGGAAACATGCGCAGCCCCAGAACGGCGGACCAGAGTGCAAGACACTGGTCCGCAGTTCATTCAAGTACCGTAAGATGGCGGAATCACCGGTAAGTGAAAACAATATAACGTCCACACAGTTGTGTTTGCATGTGTCAACATGTGACTGGCCTCCATGCAGCCACTTCAGTAACATGCACTGATCCACAGAGGAATACTAATTACTGAATGAATCTGCTGTAAATAAACAGCAAACTGGAGGTGGCCTGTCTAATTAGAAGGGTGGCCTGTAGCCCCCCCCTAGGCCACACCTCTGGACACGCCCCTGCTATCCAACAACAGACATGAAACATGCATTTTAGATCAGCTGGTAACTATAAGTTGAGCTCAGATGAGAGTGAGAATCGTGATGCTGTAGTGGTCTGATGACCAGGTGTAACCCCGCCTCTCCCTCCGTGACAGCCGGAAACAGACACTTCCTGTAAACCTGAAAGGGATAAAGTGAGTAAAAAACAGGGATTGCTTTGTTTACATTTGGGAAAATGAATTAACAAAACAAAGGGTTAAACTAAGTTCAAAATTCTGATCTTGTGCTAATTTTCTGGGATATGAACTGTTATCTTTAAAAAAAGCTAAACAACATCTTATCCCTTCATTGGTCTACAGAATTCCCTACATATTTGTTATCCTAAATTAGCACAAAGTGTTCATAACTTCCCTGCAGTGTGTTATTAAAAATGCCTCTGATGATCAAAGAGTCAGCAAGATTGATTTCCTACTTTAGAATTAACTTCTGACCTAAAAATGCAAGCGAACACAAATAACTGAATATAAATCTTAGCTGACTTAATGCGTTGTGCTGTGAAAACTGTGTGAGGGAGAAAAAAAATCTAATTTCTCTGTCTCTGTAGCAGATGCACTCCAGTTTTAAAAATTAGATTACAATATTAATGGCTTCTCCCTGTTTTTCTTTGCACCTGTGCATTTAAGCAGCCAGTATTTTCCTCTTTAGCATGTCACATTCTCCCATACAAAGGGCGTTGTGTCCTCTGTAGTCTGGGAGGAGGAGGGGTTTTCTTTGGATATTAGTCTGCTGTCCATCATTCTTGCTGCACTCAGAGGCCCCCAGAGACACAGAAAGGGGGAAAAGAGAAGGTGAAGGGAGGGCAAGAAGGAGGGAAGGAGGTGGAGGAGTTGCATGTAAATGTGTGTGTATGTGCGTGTGTGTGTGTGTGTGTGAGTGTCTATCAACCTCTTAAGTCCCAGATAGGAGGTGTGTGCTGCTGCAGTGCGTAGAGACATCACAGCATCATGCAGAGACCAGAGAGCAGACATTCAGACAAGTGACTGAATAAAATACCAGATGACTGACTGGATGGTTGAATTTCACACAGTCTTATGGTCTTTATTAACCTTATAACTGACAGAAGAGCTGATTATCTTGGTGACTTTTAAGCTTTTCAATGTGCCACTCGTCTTACAGGGAAAGTAACTGAGCTGTTAACCTACAGGTGAGCTTGTCCACCTAAAATAATTATCCTACATTCATTTCATGAACATGATTGGATTATACAGTATGACCATGAAAACATTCCCTCAGTATTTGGAATGACTTTAATATCATTATTGATTTAATTGTTATTCATGAATAAATGAGATTTCCAAAATGTTTTGGGTCACTCTCAACATCTAATGGAATTTGTCCCTAAACTTTTCCAACCTTTCCTAAAAATTAACCTGACTATCAATTCAAAGCTTTCCCAGTTGCCCTGGCAACAAATTGTTAATAATAAGACCTCCTGCCTGGCAATTCCCCCACGCAGCACCCTCTTCCCAATAAACTCACTATCCCTTCATGTCCAAACCGTCTCAGTCTCTCTGACGTTTTCTCCAAAACATCTAACATGTGTCGTCCCTCTGATGGACTCATTCCTGATCCTGTCCATCCTCGTCACTCCCAAAGAATCTCTACATGTTCATTTCCACCTCTAGCTGTTTCTCCTGTCCCGTCCTCAGTGTTACCGTCTCCAAACCAGACAACATGCCTGGTCTCCCCACTGTCCTTTCATTCTTGCTGATATTCTTTGGTCTCACATCACTTCTGACACTTTCCTCCATCCTGCTAAATCTAAGGTTTGTGAATCGGGGTTCCTCACAATATAAACTGAATATTTGTTTTTCAGGGGTGCTTGAACACCCTGTAAATAACATTACATTACCACTAATATAAACCAACACTATGCAATACAATATAATTTGATATTATACAATATTATATGATGAGATTTGATCTGAAACCATGTGACACAGTGCAGCATGGTACTATTTGTTCAGTCGTCTGCTGGTGTTTTCACTTTAAAATAGAAGCATGTCGTTAAATTCAATCAACACCATCGGTGTAGTTTCTGGATTCCCACCCAAGTGTCACATCATCAGTGCCATATTGTGGTGTCAAGAGGTCCTTCACTCCCCAAGGTCCAACAGCAGGTCAAAGGAGTGGTGAGGGAAGGAGCTCAGTGTGTGACTGGATAAACTCCAGCATGAGGAAACAAGGCAGAGGATGAACTAATATGAAATATGTGAATTGTTATGACTTGTGTTTGAGAAGTGAAACAAAAGGGAACAAATCAGCTTTGAAAGCGAGGTGATGTATCAGCAACTTACAAAGAGGGTATGCGGCTTGTTTTTGTCCACATTTGGAGCTTGTGGCTCAGTCACTGGTCAGAAGTAATACCTTTCACTGCCCTAAATTTCTCACCTGCAGGGCACAAACAGTGTAAATCTCTCCCATTGCTTTCATTCTCATTTGTATTTTCCCCTGCACCTGTCTGAAACAGGAATACAGTGCTGCAGGAGGCTGAGCCCCCCCACTCTCCTCTACAAAAACACTTGGAACGCATCCAGCGCCGAGCGCATTGTGCCCTAGAAAGCTAGTGCAGTAGAACTGTCACGGAGCAATGCGGGGAAGAGAGGAAAGTGGAAGAAAGGTGGCAGCTAGAGATTTGCGCCCACCCCACAGTCAGACGCAGGCAGCAAATGGGAAGATCAGAGATTTGATTGTCTCTGCGCAGATCTAGGATCAAATTTAAACACAGCCCATAAACACTCTCAAACATTGTTATGCAAATGAGTTAACCTCGTCTGGAAAATCATTATCTTCTGCAGACACTTCACTGAAATTTAATGACACTGTAAACAGAACCAAGTGAGTAACTGCAGCTCAAACGACACCAAATCTGATCATTTAAGACATAAAGTTTATTTTTAGTCGTATAGTGTTTATATTTGCAAGATGTCATTCATCAGTACTACCTTATCGTCCTGTAATCTACAGAGAAACAGAAGCTCTGAGAGCTGAATCAACATTTGTGTTGTTTCCACCTGAAGAGACAAACTGCAGTCCTGGCAGTTTCCAGCTGAGCACATCTGACTGGCCACGAATTCTCCTTCATGGAAAATAGGTGAAGTAAACTGTTATCAGACATTGACTGAACAGGCAGAAGGTTTTCTTTCATGCAGTTGCACAGTCACTGCAAATAACAGATGTCAAAAATAGAAATAAAAGTCATGCGTCCTTATATTTCAACAATAAAAATTCAGATGTCACGGGTTCCTTTTAGGAACTAGAAGTTTATCAGCCAAAACCAACAGACTTCAATCTTTTTATGGCTGTCCAACATCCTTTGGGGTTTTCTGGAAAGCAGCAGTCAAGCTTCCAACTTGATGTTGTCTAAAATAATAATGGAGGTGCAGAGCTGGTGGACAGACTCGTACTGATGACCAAAAACGAGGAGCGCCAGCGAGGAGAGTGTTGTATGAAATAGGAGGCTCAGCACCTCCAGCTTACAGGGAGCCTACCTGTAGTGTGTTCAACTCAGCAGAAGTAAATATATCTACTATCTTATCAGTGTTAAAGAGAATATGTGTAAGTGTTTTTCTGTGGCTGCTGTGAGAAACCATCCTAATTAATAGCAGAGAGTAGTTCAGCTTTAAGCAGTGTTCCTTAAATTAGCAGGCGCTGGGTTGTCCAAGTTGGACACATAAGCCATCAGCACATATGTTTCCTGGAAGTCAAAATAGTGTTCTGTAGAATATAAATGAAGAAGACTGAAAAATATACTACAAATCACATTTTATCTCTCTATCTATCGTCCATCTTTTTATCCTTCGCTAGCTAAAGTGTCTGCATCAGCACTTTGCTAAGGCTGCGTGTTACAATGTGTGTTTGTGTGTGTGTGTGTGTTTTCCTTATGCTGATTAAAGCTGCTCTCAGTACAGAAATCAATACTCTGTATCATGGTTAGTAGCTTTATGAGCTACATTCGTTGTAGCATTTTTATTTTTATGTGTTGGTTTCACAAATTCCATCTTGTGCGGTTCCATCTTCTGTATCTCTCACACAGATTCATGGTCCATCCATCCTGTTAATGATGAAGGTTGTGCTGACAGAGCAGGAACTCTTCTCATGGCTCAATGGGAATACTTGTATCTGTGTGTGTGTGTTTTTCCCAGATTGCTAAATGGGAAATAACCTGCGATATAAAGCTCTGTTTAGTCTTACTGACCTCTGATAGAACCTTTACATTCACCCTCTTACATGTTGATCATCTGACTGAGTGCAGGGGATTCATTGTTTTAACCATAGACTTTGACGGAATTAAAAAGGTAGATCATTTTTATTTTTGAACCACAGCTGCTTGTTTTCAGTCATAAAGTGAACAAATACAACAAAAATCCGTCAATGCCTGAAAACCTGTTTACATATCAACAGCTTTCATGGTGATTTATTCAATCTCATCACATCAGATCCATTTTTTAAACTAATCTATAGTAATCTAAAGGGATTAACTGCTGAATTAAATTAAATGCAACCACTTCAGGTTTATTGACATAAGCTAAAAATGTTCAGAAACAATATTCCAAAAAGTCTGAAATTGTAGCTTTTCATTACTTTGTCACTTAAATGAAGAAAAAACAAAACAAAAAGAAGAAACTACAATAAAAAAAATAAATAAAGGAAAACAGAGGAATAAAAAGCTTGAGAATACATTTTGTTTATTACTAACGATAACTCTCCTGAATAAACTCAACAATAAGGAAGAAATTTTATTTTTTGGGAGAAAATCTTGCTTCACTTTTACATCACTGGATTATCTTCTAACAAATTTGACAAAACATTTCGATTTTTTAGAGGGTTCATATTTATTATCCACTGAAGCCCATAAGCTTCTTGTGTTGAGGTCATATTTAATATGTAATCATATTGTGAAGTTATTCAATGAACTCATGTGAAACTCTGGACTGTTTTCCAGAAACTGCCCTCCATGAATCAAAGTGTATTGATTGTGTTTTCCGTCTGGTTCTAAAGACAAAAACACAAAGTGCTGATGGGGAGTTTTCCACTGTAGCAGCCATCTGTGAATACATTAAATGTACACTCAGAGGGACCATGCATATTTGATGACTATAAAAAGGTGAGGCTGCAGGAGAGGTACGATGGCTCTCCTGCTACTTCAGGTCTCTCAACGCAGTTTCTACCTTCAAAGTTGTGATTTAGTTTTCATAATAAAAGAGTTTATAGGAAAGGTCGGAATTATTCAGCTGCTGTCCTGATTAAAAATACTGTCATGGAAAATCTTTAAGAATCAGAACCTTTATTTTCTTGTTTTGTGTAAAATAATGAACATCCTGCTTTATTCTCACTCCTATTTATAGGTTGATCTTACAAATGTGCAAACACAACACTGACTTGAACGTTTTCAGCTGATGTCTCGATGAATCTCAAAGCTCTTCCTCCCTCTCTGAACATCTCGGCTGAAACCGCCCGAACAGCCTCTCCCTGCTTTATGTGACTTTGCAGATATGATGTGTGCCCTTGAATGCAACCTTGGCATTAGCATTGCAGTCATGATGAAGGCAATAAGAGCAGCATTCTGGCTACGCTGCTGCCCCCACATGGACAACAAGGAGAAGTTTGATCACAGCAACGTTTCAGTTTGTTTACTTTAAACAATTTAATATACAAATGCAAGGAATTAATTTGAATGACAGTAAAGAACAAAGGTTGGATAACTCATTATTTATCACACTTACGGTAAAATACTTTTTACTGTTACATGTTTAAAAGTTTCAAAACAGAAGAACGAGTTTGAATATTTTTTTTTTTTTTTAGTTAAAGGTGCAATATGTAAGAATTTTACAGTGAAATACTCACACAACAGTTTGATGTTGAAGATAAAGTCCCATTGTAACAGATCTCGATCTCAGCCAGCTGGGTGGTCGCTATTTTCGGTCATTTTGAAAAAGCTAGCCTGGACCGTAATCATTATTTACGCATCCAGACTTCCTGGTTCCATAACGAATCACACGTGAGTCTGCAAGGCTGTCAAGTCTTCAACACAAGCTGCTGTAATTCCACAACGAGCAGCGGCAAAAAGTAAGAAACCATTACAATTTTACAAACAAAGAAGACCCTGTTCTTAAACAATAGTAATATGAGATTTACATTCATTGCATGTTGAATTTTTGAACATTCTTTTATATGCTTCTTACAGATGCAGACCGATATGGACCCTGGAGAGTGAGTTCAAAGGATTTTGGGGAGAAAACAAAATAAAAAAGAGAATAACACGTTACTTGACCAAGATGTTCCTGTGCTGCTTCCTCTGTATTCTGATTAAACTCCTAATATTATCTTTAAAACACATATACCTCACAGAAAATTCAACATTTCTCCACCAAAATACAGCTAAATATATTGATAAGTAGCCTATATAGTTTTTTTTTTTTTTTTTGTAACACATTTTAGTGAAAGCTTGGTCCATTGTGCAGTAACAGAAAAGCAGATAGGAGCATAAGACTGAGGAAGATGTATAGAAATAAAAAACTTCATAAAGAGATTTCTCAAAAGTAAAGTTGTAAAAACACATAAGAGGCTGCATGTTCACAAACTTAGCAAGTTTTCTGAATTTAAAAGCCAAAATAATAATAATCCTTCTGAATAATAGTTAAAAAAAACAAAGTAGAAACTCCAGGCAACATCAGAGAACTAGTATTCTCCATTACAATCATTTTTTAAGCTTCATGTATGATGAACAAAATAAAAGGGTTACTCTGTGCATGTGTGAGCTGAGAATCCTCCTGTTGTATCTCTTTATCCAAACAGCCAGAGTAAAGAGCTAATCAGAGCAGCGTGAGATAAAGACCTACAGATAGCCAGAGGATTTCCTTTCCCCAGGCTGAACAGTCATGTAACAGCAGATAAACAAAAAAAATCTGCTGTTCCTGATAACTTACAAATTATATACCTTATCTGATAAAACACTTTAACTTTAATTATTTATCTGTTTTCAGAAAAAGAAAACATCAAACTTTCTTTATTTTTAGGGAAAATTGATCTGTTCTGTTCATCCCATAAACTGAGGAGTGACGATGTCATCCAGCATTTGTGCAAAGAAAAATCCACATGACAGAGTCACAAGTTTGGTGCATGATGCATCTCAGTGCTCAGCTGCTGAGCAAAACTGAAGTAGCAGCTCTGTAAAATGAGGAATGTGAAGCAATAAAATACCTTATGTTGAATATTCAAGTATTTATTTTTATTGACATTCTCATCAGAATGTTTTTTTCATGAAAGTCTTTTTTTTTTGTTCCATGTCCAGGGTTTAAAAGCACACACACACACACACCCACAAACACACACACACACACACACACACACACACACACACACACACACACACACACACACACACACACACACACACACACACACACACACACACACACACACACGTGTTTTGGTATCCTTATAGGGACCGTCCATTGACTTCCATTGATTTTAGTAACAAGATTTATACCTAACCCAAACCCTTTTACTAACCTTAACCATTACTGATCTATAACTAACCCTAAGACTAACTAAAACTCTATTCACACCATACCTATAAACCTAACCCCTAACCCTAAAAAGGGGATTCCCCCCATGGGGACCAGGCTTCGGTCCCCACAAGAACCCTCGGACCCCAGAAAGATAGTAAAAGTCAGGAAATGGGTCCCCAGGAGGTCAGAAATACAAACCCCCCCCCCCACACACACACACACACACACACACACACACACACACACACACACACACACACACACACACACACACACACAAGTGTGTTTTGTTATCCTTATGGGGACCGTCCATTGACTTCCATTGATTTTAGTAACAAGATTTATACCTAACCCAAACCCTTTTCCTAACCTTAACCATTACTGATCTATAACTAACCCTAAGACTAACTAAAACTCTATTCACACCATACCTATAAACCTAACCCCTAACCCTAAAAAGGGGATTCCCCCCCATGGGGACCAGGCTTCGGTCCCCACAAGAACCCTCGGACCCCAGAAAGATAGTAAAAGTCAGGAAATGGGTCCCCAGGAGGTCAGAAATACAAACCCCCACACACACACACACACACACACACACACACACACACACACACACACACACACACACACACACACACACACACACACACACACACACACCCACACACACACACACACACACACACACACACACACACACACACACAAGTGTGTTTTGGTATCCTTATGGGGACCGTCCATTGACTTCCATTGATTTTAATAACTAGATTTATACCTAACCCAAACCCTTTTCCTAACCTTAACCATTACTGATCTATAACTAACCCTAAGACTAACTAAAACTCTATTCACACCATACCTATAAACCTAACCCCTAACCCTAAAAAGGGGAGTCCCCCTCATGGGGACCAGGCTTCGGTCCCCACAAGAACCCTCGGACCCCAGAAAGATAGTAAAAGTCAGGAAACGGGTCCCCAGGAGGTCAGAAATACAAACCCACACACACACACACACACACACACACACACACACAGAGTTATCGATCTGTGAGTGCTTCAGAATTGGCCCACTTTATCTTTCATCTTCTTGCTCCACCTCAGCCCTCAAATCCAAAAACTTTTATTGCTTCTATTCCTACCAAGCTCTCCAACACCTGGCTCACTCCAAGACACCAGTTCCAAAACCATAGATCAAACCCAGCTTCTCAATGGGTTTTGGGAGTAGGGGTGGGGGAATAGCACTGCAGTTGCGCAAACCAATAAAATAAACAACAGCGCATAAGGGGGATAACTGAAACAATATGATGCCACTGTAACCAGTTCTGTTGGTGGTGGACTGGTACATCTAAACATCATATGTTAAAATCTCACATCAGACCAGAACCAATAGCCAGTATAAAGAGAAGGCACTCATAACTTCATGAAAATCTGGATGTGATTAAAGATGCTCCCCTTATACTGTTGTATAACATCGTCACATCTGGAACAAAACTTTTTTTCTTTTTTCTTCATCTGATCATCTGAACTAGGGACAGACAGTCTGGTTTCAACTGAAATTTTGATTTACGTCAGGTGACAAATAAATGATTTGTTACTTATCACTGGGGGCTAGTTTGAGGTCCCCAAATTGCTGCTTTGTTGGTTTATGCCCTGGGCTGGACCGGTTGTGGGATAAATGGGTATTTTAGAAATTTGATAAGTCATGTGGGACTAACCATATGTTGTGAAGAAATATGTTTTCGAATTACTTCCAGTCAGAAAAGAGAAATGTATTAGAGCCTTTATTATGAAAGTCATATAGTACATCCGGTCGTATTGACGTAAGCTGTAAGGCAAGCCAATTTAACGTCATTTAATTTAGACGAATGTTTAAGTAGATCCATAAAATAGTTATTATTAGAACATCTTTTATATCCGTAATGTTAACAAACTCAAACTTTCTTTTTTTAATGTCAATTTGTATTGGGATATTTTTATGGTTTAAGCAAAAAAATATAGAGTTGTGTGGTTTGATTATATACTACAACGACTTCCCATACACAAAAGCCACGTACGTTAGTTCAGATGTCCCGCAGTGAGATTCGGTTGGTTGTTAAACCACATTAGAGGAAAACTAAGTGTACGTAACTATAGATGGTCGTTCAGTGAGACAAACAGAAGGCTGCATATTGAAGGTAATCCTTGTTATCCCAATTTACAAAGTAATACATCAAATAAACCACCAGAATATGATACAAAACTCTTCCATTTTTTTTATCTGCCGTTTTACTCATTAGCTAACATTGCTAACACAGACACGTTACTTTATTTAATGTGTCAGGACAATAACGTTTCTCACCCACTCGCATACCCCTGGTTAATATGATGAGGTTAACAATAGTGTTATTTTTTTATGATAACATACTCACTAATAAGTACGGCGACGACTCAACTTATCATACTGTGTCGGAAATGTGTTTAAATGATTGATTTTTGTGTTTTGAATGATGCCATATCTTTACTTAGTGCCTTAGCTAATAATTAGCCAGCTAACACTCTGGTTCATCACAGTACAAGTTCACTCGCTTCTTCCAGATGTTAATTACTAAATTAATATATCCAGTTGTTCATCCCAGATACTAGACCGGATGTAGTTTTATTCACTAGAAATGTCTCATACTTTGTGATTTTTAGACGGCACTGTTTATCTAACGATAAGGTCCTGAAATTGATAATCTCCTTTTCAAGGTGGACTTGAACGCATCGCACTCATACTTGAAAGTAACACAGACAAACATGAATTGTTTAAAAGAAAAATATCATATGTGTCATAAAGCTTTCCTAATTACCACGTATACACTTCTGTTTTCTGCTTCCAAGTTGCCAGACTTGCTTTTAATATTTTAAAACATTCTTGAGTAATATGAGGAAATACTTCTGTCTAAAAAAATGCCATCAGTCATTGTCTTTACCTGCTTCTTCCTGTTCAGAGTTGCAAGGAGCTGGTGTCTATCTCCAGCTGTCATTGGGCAAGAAGTGGGGTCACACCTGGACAGGTCGCCAGTCCGTTACAGGGCACATATAGACAGGCAACATTGACACACAGATAGGCCTGGAGCCAATTTAGAGTTGCCAGTTAACCTAACATCCAGGTTTTAGGTCTGTGGGACGAAACCGAAGTCCCCAGAGAAAGCCAGAACTTTTTTGCTGCTAGGTAATGGTGCTACCAGCTGCACCACCATGCAGCCCATGAAGAAAATGTATTTGACATTAAATCTGTGCTAGTTGTAGCTCAATTTGCGGTGGGCGTTACTCCGCGTGCTGTAATCTCTCCTCATGGGAGTTTGAGTTTAATGTATTTGTTTTCTATCTGCATCCATCCCCAATAAGCTACATTCTGTTATAAAGAAGGGAGGAGTGTGAGCTTTTGTATATATTGAACCCAAGTACGGTACATAGCTGACGTCAAATAAGACCTAAACAATAGTCTCAACTAAAACCTGAGTTTTATTTTGTGCTTTTTCACATTTTCCCACTTTGTGTTTCTTCCTCTCATATTTCTCACGCAGAGTCAGACATAATAGTTCTTTTGTTTTTTACACATTGATATATGGTTCCAATCCAGACTATTTGAGACATAACAACAAAAACATTGTTTGGTATGTTATGTCTCTGCCTGTTGTCTATGTTTGAGTTTCCACATCGAGGATGTAGTTGTAGATGTTGATGAATCTCTTTCTGTCTTCTGAGGAATCAGGAAACTGATTAACGTTATGTAAAATATATATTCTGATCAGTCATTTTAATGTTTTAAAAACAGAAGAACAGTCTTTATAGTTAGTAGCTTATTTTCTGATTACGTAGAACCTTAAATTATAATATTCCTATGATTTGTACTTTCTTCATTGGCAGTTGGCTCAGAAAGTTTTTTGACGTCAATAAATGATCTTTTTGTTTTTCACGTTGCATGAAACAATAACCCTTTTCATGCATTACCTCTAGAGTTAAAGCTTTAATTGCTCCTCCGTGTGATGTGAAAACTGTTACCGGTTCTACTAGAATGTGACAGTTGTGCTGATGTGCACTCTTTTTCTTTGGCAGACGTGTGTTCTACACCTATGTAGCTTTTTATGATAATTGTAGATTATTTAAGGAAGTCATCTGGTAAACTGATTATAGTTTATAAGATTAAAAAAGCAACTATATTTAGTTTTGAAGGCAGTTGATTTCCCAAATATTTCTTCTTTGTTTTTTGGTACTTAGCAACATATTTGCAAATTAGGATTTAATAGAATAGAATTCAACTTTATTGTCATTGCACATGTCACAAGTACAAAGCAACAAAAATGCAGTTTGCATCCATCCAGAATTGCTTCAGGAAGAATATCGATATAATATATATATTTAAAAACTTTTTGTTTAGAAATATTTATAAATTGGGTCTAAATAGGAAAAAGCTAAATGGAATTAAAAATCACAGTGAATATTGCAGATAAGTGCTGTTTTCTGATGAGATTGTAAAAAGGATTGAGCACAGTTCATGGTTCACTGCTTTGTTTGCTTTTTGGGCTCATCAGAGAAGGTTGACATTGAAATGGCTCTTTGCTCTAGTTTGGATTAACTGAGTTCTTAGTAAACCAGGATCTGGAGTTTGTGAGTAGTTTTCCTAGTCAGTCACAGTATTCTCTGTAAGTTTGTAGAATTGATGTCATTCCCTCATTTCAAATAAGTAGGTGACATCAGTTGTCTGTCATTGTGTTCACAGGTGCCTCATGTTTGACATTAATTTTAATCAGTCAAGTGAAAATTATGGGATTAAAACAGCAAATTAAAGCAAATAAAATGATATTTTGATCAGCTTTACTGTCATTTCTGGATTTATGGCACATTGTCTTTGATCCTTCTATTTAGCCAATCAGATGCTGTATCTACTCATTCCAGCCTGATGGCTCCCCCCCTCCCCCAGCTGTATGTCTGCGCCCAGCCTTTCTGCCTTCCTTTCTCCTGATGCCGCTTTCTGGCTTCCTCCTGCTGCTTTTTGTTTGATGTAGCTTAAAAAGCCTTGACTAGCAGGGTTGGGAAACGAAGAAAAGAGACTTGTTAGCCGATAATCGGTTGAAGTCTGAAATGGAAAAGCATCTGGGTTCATTGTGCAGAAACCCTCATGTGAGTCAGATTGCTTTTCCTTCTTAGGATTTTTCTTCTCATTTTCCTATAATTGTTGCTTGTTCTTGCTTCATTTGGTCATGTAGCTTTTCATTTTGCATCCTTGTTCTCTTCATCTGCTGTAACTGCTGTGTCATCCCTTCGCTTGCTGCGTTCATCCCTGCCCCCAAACACTAACACTGGCTGCTGATGTCTTGTGATGCATGAGTGGAAGTCACAATGTGCTAAATGTAATTTAAGCCAATCAGATGATTTAATGGTAAGCCTTTTCTTGTCTGTTAGTGTGTGAGAGTGTAACATCCAACAGATGGGACAGATTGAGAGTAGGAAATACAGCTGTCAAAGCAAATAGTCTGATAATAATTGATAAATCTAATCAGATAATTATTTGCATTAATATTGATCACAGCAGTCGTGTCTTTCTGTCCTTAAGTTGTTGCATAACTTTGCACAGCAGCGCTGCAGAGGTCATATGGTAACTCCCCTCACTATCAATCAAACACAGGATCTTTTCATACCTGACACAAACCTGCATCCTGGTTCAGTCAGTCACATGGGAACAGTTCTACATACAATCATCTACACCTGAAGGATAAGATCTCAGGTACCTGCTAAACACACAGCCATGTCACGCAGTCACCTGAGCAACTTCCCAAATGTTTACAATGATGTTCCTGTAAAAATGCAAATAAATTCTGTCACCTGAGCTAAATTTTGTTGAGATCGTTGCCGTTCAGACTCGCATAAAATGTCTTTTTGTGGGGTTAATTTGCTGACTTCACTGCAGAATTTAAACACAAATCACTTTTAAAACACATTAATGTGATTAAAAACAGTCCAGGGACGGATGAAGAGCTGCGGTGTTTTAAATAAATAAACAAAAACACATTTCAAATCATTCAAATATGTGTTGATGCAGAAACTGTCATTTACTGCCTTACTCACATTTAATAGTTCTTGTATTTTTGACTCAGCTTAAAGAGGCCCTTCCATTAAAAATGTTTATTTTCTGAGGTTTCTGTTGAATATTTTAGCTCCACAGGTGTTCTTACCTTCATAGTGGATTTGAAAACAGGTCAACAACTTCTCTTTCAGTTTTAATCTCTCAAACTACGCAGGTTACATATAACACCCGAGTTCTCCCGAGTCCAAACGGCCTGTATGTGTTTCGTCACAACTCCTTAGTTTGTTAGTTTTCGGCAGCTTCCGCATTTGAAACCACACCTAGCATGCTGCTGGCTAAAAGTTGTAGCATAACGTAGCAAACAGGAAGAGAGTATGTCTGATGTTGCCATGCGCAGAGGGGCAGGAAACAGTATGCCTTGCTCTCATAAGCTAGTTTGTTAGCCAATCTGAGTCCAGCAAATTACAGCCGATGTAGCCTGACGGACCGAGCCAGAACCACCCGAATTTTAATGCAGACAGATTGAAAGGTCTGTTAATCAGTGTTTCCTGATGTTTTTTTTTTTAGATATAAAATTTTCCATATTACTGGTTAATACTTAATAAATAACCACACAGTCCTGAAATTTGTATGAAATGGCCTCTTTAAGTTAAATTCTGCATGCAGAGTCCGAGGTTAACTGTTAACTGTGAACTATTTTTACTTGAAATTTTCCAAATTGAACTTTTCCTTAAAAGTAAGATGCCAATAATTCCAATGTAGATGTGTAAAGCCTAAATGTTTGCACTATTTCAATACTAAAGAAAAAAATAAGAGCGTGTTTGCACACATTTTTTCTTTATTATTGTGTCAACCCAACTAAATAAGTTAAATCCTTAATGAATAATGTTGTTTTTCTTTGACCTGTTTCTGTCTTTAACAGATTTAATTACATGCTCGCCTGGTGGAGGTTTAACTTTGTTTGCATACATTTTAAAATCTCTCGTTGACATGTGAACTTGTTTGTCTTGTTCCTCTGTCTTTACACTACATGGCTCAACTGGTTTTGTAAAATATTTCATACTAAGCCAATCATAACAAAATGTCATGAAAAAAGTGCATTTCATTGTCCTACCCTGGACCCTCTGTGTCCTGAACTAACCTGGCTCTTCTGCATCTTTCAACCTTGATATGTTACATTTCCTCTGAGATTTAGTGGAAATTAAACAAAGTCTGCTGATGCGCGTCACTTCTTCTGACTGACCACGTCCTCAACAGGTCTGACGCCAGTTCAGAAAGGTTAAACTGCTGCCAAATAATTTACAGTAACCTGTGAAGGAAGATCGAGTTGCACAGCAGGAATAATTCTTATTTTCTCCGCTTCAATCAGCTGAAGAAGAGCGAGTTGCTGAAAGAGACAGGACAGTAAAATCATACTAGATTTAGTTCTAGTGGTTTTTGTCCTGTATTTTATTTTATCGTATATTTTGCGATTATTTTAAGATAGAACAGTAAGTTTTGTGGTTTTATTAGCATGTTTTGCACATATGACATCAGACACAAACATAACCAATAACCAATGAAGAGCGTGACGAGGGTTGAAATTAAAATGTCTAACATTTTGAAGGTCCTTTTCACAGGTAACTAAACTGTAACACGTTATATGTCTAAAGGTTTGTGCTGGATATACACAACTTAATTATTAGGTGTGGTACACTTGTTCAAATTAATTCACGTACTAGTTTTGAAAAGAATAAACAGGGAGGAGTGACATCAATGCATTCATTTCATATTTGGATGTTATTTTGGAACTGTATGTTAACAGACTTATCAAACGAGTCTGTCCTGAAATCTAAGTAACAACATGGCAGCAGTTAGCAAGTAAACATATGGGCAGTTTACTCACATCGACACTCAGATACATTTCCCTGATCAATGCAGCATGTCTGTAATTAATGTTTCACCTTGGATCAAACTAAAGTGTCTCAGTTCCTTTTAACGCAGGGTAAGATGTGTGATGATGCCTTGCAAAGCACTGTTTGACAGCATGCTCACTACTTTTATAAACGTTTTTTTTTTTTCATGCAAATGTTATAGTGTTTTTAGTTTAGTTTTATTGTGTTTTCATGCTTCAGACTCTGAATACTTGGAGGGCTCAAGTGAGTACGACCTGTGGGTGGATTTTTGAAACGACAATCATGTATAACATGTTTTTGGATAAATCCTACATGGACTTCATCCACTCTTCCACCATTTTATTTGTTTGTTTGTAGGAGTTGTACTTTCTGAAAATGCAAAGGAACAGAGAAAAGATGGATCGAGAAAAAATGGAGGAAGAACTGAATCTGGTAAGTATTTTCTAACATTTAATCTAATAGCTTATATCTCATAATTAGTCTTTCTAGTTGTGTAAATAAGCAGGAATGGATATAGATGGGTGCACATGTGTGCGCACACATTTTTAAATGAGTGTTGTAATTTAAGTGGCGTTTGCACTTCTTTTATTGGTGAAGGGGAAGAAGAAACTAAGAGTGTGTGTGGCGACATGCAACAGAGCCGATTACTCCAAGTTAGCCCCGATCATGTTTGGGATAAAGTCCCACCCTGATGAGTTTGACCTGGAAGTTGTTGTTCTTGGTTCCCATCTCATCGATGATTATGGGTACGACCTGAACCGTCTATACTCTCCTACAGGTGGATTTATCTGCACATTCATTCAAGATGTTTCCTTTATTGTGGTGTTTTTTTCCCTGATTTCCTTCTTCCCAGAAACACTTTTCGTATGATTGAGCAGGATGATTTTGACATTGGTTCAAAGCTCCACACCATCGTTAGAGGAGAGGATGAAGCAGCCATGGTGGAGAGTGTCGGGCTGGCACTGGTCAAACTCCCAGATGTCCTCCAAAGACTGCATCCTGACATCCTGGTGGTGCACGGAGATCGTTTCGACGCTCTGGCTCTGGCAACTGCTGCAGCACTGATGAATATTAGAATCCTTCATTTGGAGGGAGGAGAGGTCAGAAGATTTCTTCATTGAGCCAAAGTTTAAAATCTGCCACCACATGTTTCTTTTAGTCACAGTTCTACTGTAGCAGACCTTTTACAGTCTTTGTCATGATATTATGCCCTGTATGAGGTGTGTTCTCTCATCCAGCTCATGGCTCTTACAGGTAAGCGGTACAATTGATGATTCAATTCGACATGCGATCAGTAAACTGGCCCATTACCACGCCTGCTGCACACGTATGGCAGAGCAGCACCTGATCGCCATGTGTGAGGATCACTCTCGAATCCTCCTGGCTGGCTGTCCCTCATACGATAAACTGCTGTCATCCCATCACAGAGAGGACTACATGGACATCATCAGGAGCTGGTTAGGTACGCTGACGTTTATTCCCCTTACTGTGTGTCAGTTCAACTCTGGTTCATTGAGACTTTCCTGGTTTGCTTTCAGTAGCTGAAATTTTTGCTTGTGATTTTTATTAAGATGCTTTAGACTATTTCACATTTAAACTTTATTAAATAAAGAACTCCCTTTTTGTTTAATAAAATATGTCTTGTGTGGTGTTTTATCTTGGTGTTCTAGGTGACAAAGTCCAGGACCGGGACTATATTGTGGCCCTGCAGCACCCTGTTACCACAGACATCCAGCACTCCATTAAGATCTATGGGCTCATGTTAGATGCTTTGATCTCCTTCAACAAGAAGACACTCATCCTCTTTCCTAACATCGATGCAGGTAACAGACGCTTTGGTTTCCACTTTTGACTTTACATTTTATAGGTGAAATTGTTGTCAAACCTGAATTGTGACCCCTACATTATTTTTAGGTTTAATCAAAAACAAACTGTTTCAGCCACAAGATTCTAATCACTAGAATCTCTTCTTATCATGTGAACAGGAAGTAAAGAGATGGTACGTGTCATGCGAAAGAAAGGCATCGAACAGCATCCCAACTTCCGAGCGGTGAAGCACATTCCTTTTGATCAGTTCATCCAGCTCGTCTGCCACGCGGGTTGCATGATCGGAAACAGCAGCTGTGGGGTGCGGGAGGCCGGAGCCTTTGGCACACCTGTTATTAACCTGGGAACAAGACAAACAGGCAGAGAAACTGGTAGGTTCCACCTCCGGCCCCATTTTCCATAAACACAGCCCTGATAAAGGGCTTTCAATGGATCTAAGTGAATAGACATTTAAATATTTTATTAGATCATTGAAAGTTTCCAGTATAAGTTTTTGTCATCTCATCGATCCGCCCAGAAGATATTTCTTTCATTTTGGTGGTTTTAAATGTGTACTGGAATGAGCCTGGATTGGGAGGATTTGTTTCACCTTTAAGTTCCACGTTACATTTCTGTGTTTAGTTCTCTGTATATTTTAAATATACCAACATCATTTACAGCAGAGATCCCTGACCACCGTGTTCTGCATTTTCATATATTCATATGTTTCCATACATTTAAGTCTGTTAATGACTGCCATTTGAGTCAGGTGTGTTGGAGCGTGTAAGCATCTCATGTATGGCATCTTAAACAATACAAGTGATATAATTATGTGGCCAGATGATGCCTGTGGGAAAAACCAGCCGGTTTGTGTTCTGCTTATTGAAAGAAAGAATGTAGAACTGACTTTAACAGGGAACCAATGTGTCTGTCAACATACACAGTAAACGACTTCACATCAAAAGTAGATGTTACTTTGTGTAATGGAAAATATTTTGGCAGCTCTTAAACTGCTTTGCTTTTATTGACGCGCATTTTGATGTGATGGATAAAACTATTGTTACATATTTCTGCTCTGAGTTTGGCAGTTATCTCTGTCTACATTGACACTGACGGTGATGATGATCATTATCGTATTTTAGTTTCATTTTGTTTGTATTTCTTTGCTTTATCTGAAAAGCAACATTCCAGAAATGCATCGCGCTAGATTTCTTTTATGATCGTTAAGCTTGGTTACCTTAAAAACTGCATTAACTTGTTTTTCTGACAGGTGAAAATGTTCTACATGTCAGAGACGCTGACACGCATAACAAGATCTACCACGCTCTGGAGTTACAATTTGGAAAGAGATACCCCGGGTACGTTTCTACCTACTTGTCTGAGAGGATCCTCGTTCTCCACTGTTTCACATTGAGATTTTTTATTCTAATTGTCATTTACATTAAAGAAATAACTACCGAATTATTTAGTTGAACTCCTGCTAATTGTTTTTCATTTCTACTGCTCCTTTAACCAGGAGCCTATTCTCCAACTTCAGATGTTCAGTTGGAGTGTAGATGAGGTAATAATTGCAGCTATAATTTAGATGACAGGATGTGATAAGCTTATAGACCACACCTCTATGTAATTTGGCAGCTTGTAGAGCGTTTTGTGTCTCCGAGTTTAACTGTCATCTTAGCGCTCTTTTCGAGTCCCACACTTGTGTGTATATGCATGCTGAATTCAGAAAGAGCAAACAGCTGTTTATTTGTTTCAGCAAAGGAAAGAGCATTAAAACATAATAATGTGTATAAAAACAACAATGTTTGTTTGTAACCAGCTCCAAAATCTATGGGGACGGCTACGCAGTGCAGCGTATTCTCAAGTTCCTGCGCACAATTGACTTGAACGAGCCGCTGCAGAAGACTTTCTGCTTCCCTCCTGTGAAGGACTCCATCTCTCAGGACATCGATCACATCCTGGAGACGCAGAGTGCTCTGTCTGTTGACCTGGGAGGAACCAACCTCAGGGTGGCGATTGTCTGCATGAAGGTACGTTGAATAAACAGCCAAGAAAATTATTTTTACATTTCCATCTATCCAAGTCCAACCTGCATGATGATTATTGGGGCTGTATAAACCTTCACTGTCAGCAGTTTGTATAAATATGAGCTAAATCCTAAAATCTCCAATAAGCTCATGTTTTTTGGTTTGTGTCTCAGAATTGTCTTCACATCTGTGGAAGAACTTTAATCCATGTGAAGAAACGATGATTTATTTAATCACTATTTGTCTCTCCAGGGCAAAATAGTGAAGAAATACATCGAGCCCAATCCAAAGACTTTCGAGGACAGGATGCATCTGATACTAAAGATGTGTAAAGATGCCATCCAGGACGCCGTGCGCCACAACTGCAGAATACTTGGTGTTGGTATGTAAATACTGTCATGTAAACCAGCTGTGAGGATGACAGATGCATCTAAAATGTTAATCTCAGAACTGCATGATAACTGACTTCTCAGGTGTTTCTACGGGTGGACGTGTGAATCCACAAGAAGGTGTCATCCTTCACTCCACCAAACTGATCCAGGAGTGGTCATCTGTGAACCTGAGGACGCCCATCTCGGACGCTCTGGGTCTACCGGTCTGGATCGACAATGATGGAAACTGCGCCGCGTTGGCGGAGCGAAAGTTTGGTCATGGCAAAGGAGTGGAAAACTTTGTCACAGTTATTACAGGAACAGGTAAAAAGAAAGAAGAGTTTCTGTAAAAACATTATTTTAAGATTGTTTTTAACAGTAAATACTCAATGGACTGTTGTTTTTTTTAGAGATAAACCAAAGAATAATCCCTTTCTAACTTTGTGTTGTTAGGATTAGAATTTAAACATTTTGTGTTGTGCGTTTTGCCATGTGTTATCCTCGACTTGTTGTTGTCCAGCTGTAAAACTGATCACACAGTTTGGAGAATTTTGGCTCATAGTTACTAAAGTTGTTAAATAAGGAATGTTGCTTTCGTTTGAAAGAGATTATCAGTTCATTAGAATATTTCCAATCATTTCCATTTTTGGGGGCATTTTAAATGTTTCTGCTGAGTTTCTTGACTAATAACTTATTTCCTGTTTAGTCAGTTGAAACGTGTATCTGGGTTCTACTCCTGTAACATCACTGGAAACAGACTGATGAAAACCTTCTTTTACTGACTCAGCAAATTAATCTAACTGCTTAGAAAGTGTAAATTTGGTTCTTGACTCTGTAGGTATCGGAGGAGGGATTATCCATCATAATGAACTGATCCATGGCAGCACCTTCTGCGCTGCTGAGCTGGGTCACATCATGGTTTCACTGGAAGGTCCAGAGTGTTCGTGTGGCAGCCACGGCTGCATCGAGGCGTTTGCGTCCGGCCTGGCCCTCCAGAGAGAGGCCAAACGGCTGCATGACGGTGAGCGATGGGTCCAATTAACCAGCGTCTTTCAAATAATGTTCATTTAATAACTGTTTGGAACTTCTTTAGGCTGATCATAGTTTTCTATGCCATTTTCTGATTGGAGCGACTTCAGAAGATGAACTTATAATAAAATGGGTCGTTCGTCATTGTTTATCTTGCAGATAAAAGGAATTGGTGAGATACAAAACTAGGTTTTGTAACTTAATCAAAAACAAAAATAAGCTCAAATTAACAGGTTAAACATTAAAAAAATTTAAAGGAAAATAGTTACCTAGAAATAATGTAGAAATCACTACAAACTGTTTCTCGGTACAAACATAACATCATCTTTTTTCCTCAGAACATAAATCTGAACCAAATCACAGGACAATATCAATTAATATGTATTTATTTCTTTGTAAGTAAATAGATGGCAGTCTACAACCTCATAAAGAATGTTGAGCTTGAATTGGATTAACTTTATTAATGACAGCTGGAAAGAATAACAACATTCTTAGCAGTGAAATGTGCCACAGACTCACGTCTGCATGAGATCCAAACTCCTCTTACGCCTCTTCTGTTTCCTCTGAAAGTATTTTTAATATCTCACTGGCATTATTAAGAACTAATTTTAAGTCTTGGGTCAGTAAAGGTTTCCAGTCAAAGTCATAAAATATTACACTTTCCAGTTAACTGCATGGCCATGGTGCGTTCCTGGATCAGTAAGAAAACAAGCAGCTTTAAATCTGTCACTTTAATAATCATTGCATATATTTATTTGCTCTCCAGAGGACCTGCTGAAGGTGGAGGGGGAGGATTTAAAACTCTCTGAGCCGGTCACTGCTGTCCACCTCATCAGTGCTGCCAGAAAGGGAAACTCTAAAGCAGAGGCTGTCCTACAGAAAGGTTGGAGCACAAAGCGAGCACACAAACACAGACCCACTATGGTAGAGGGAGATTTCCACAGATGAAATAAAGGAAACAAAAACTAACTCTTGACAATATGTAAAATCAAAAACAAAGAGTGGAGCGGAGATGCTACTCATTTCATAAGGGAAGGACAGTTTGTCAGCTGATCATTTGCAAAACTGTTTACTATGCCTGACATATAAATAAAATACAATTCTCAGTTTTTGAATCTTACCTGCTTTTCTTTTAGGATTCACAGATTAACATTTTTCTGCTTTTTTTATGTTCAACTCCTTCATTTTAAGAAAGAGTAGCATGTAGTAGCGTGTCCTATATTTCATGCATACTGCTCACTGCAGTGAACAGCTGATTTCTTCTACATATTTGGGGACTTTTAGTTTATTTGTACACAAGCCACCACATTGGTCTCTAGTGTGTGTGTGTGTGTGTGTGTGTGTGTGTGTGTATTCTTCTAATATAAGAATGATGTCATAATAATGTAAAAATCTTTGCTTAGTTGAAACACCTTGGCCACTTGATTAGACACATCAGAAACTCTTTAAAGTGTATGTTTTAAAAATATAAATATTTTCTTGCCTGATGAATCTTAATCCTCTTAATAGAGAACGTTATATTTAATATTTAATATTCTCCTGCAGCATCCGCAGCGCTCGGCGTGGGGATTGTAAACATCCTCCACATAGTCAACCCCTCGCTGGTGATTCTGTCTGGAGTTTTGGCTTCTTACTACAAGGACCCAGTGCAGCACGTCATCTCAAAGAAAGCACTGGTCTCAGCGCAGAGCATCAAGGTCGTCACATCCGACCTGGAAGAACCAGCTTTACTCGGAGCTGCTAGCATGGTGTTGGACTACGCAACAAGACGAACATATTGAGAAAAATACTATTAGTTTTTAAAATATTACAACTCTGATTACATTATAATTTTATAGTTTACTAAAAATATTACATTTATTGTTCTATAAGGAACATGGGCTTAAGGGGTGATAGACTCACAAGGTTCACTCTAAAATATAAATATTTAAATGTAAGTAGTAGTATGATTAATCTGAACAGGCAATTTATTTCTATACAGAAGTGATTCACACGGTGTCAGAAAGTCTGTATTATCTTCACTTTGGATTTGAGCTCTTTTCTCACAACATCTTTTCAAATTCAGCGTGCAGCAGTGCATTTGTGAGAAAGTACTACAGATTGATCAGATGGTGTGTGGCAGTAGAAGTGATCCGACAGAAGAAGATTCATGAAGCGCACGGCTCTTTCCATTGACGTATTTGTGACTGACCTGCCTCTGTTTGGTCTGAAGTGGAACAGCAGGGAGTTTTATCAAGGATGTCTTTTTCTTTTTATTCTGATTAGGTGTAAAAAATAATCTGTATTTCGGATCTTACAGTTCTATTACACAAGGACACAATTACGGGGAGATGGGAGAGCTGTAAGATTTGCCCTTTTACAGATTCCTCCTTCTGTTTTTGTTTTTTTAATCACATTATAAATCAGTAAAACATATCAGCCAAAAATAACCTGAGTATATACAAAAAGCAGTTTTTAAATGGGGACTTTGTTTTTTAAGTGACAGTGTTATCCAAAACGTTATCACCCTTTTACGAGAAGAGAAACAAATTCAGAAAATAGACTTTATTTGGTTGGATCAATTCTGACAAAGACCTTGGTATAAGTTATCTGTTGTCTCTTAGACATTCAGGTTTGTTAATTTATTTCTTCTCTCAGAATAACAAACTGTTGTCTTGGCCTCTTCTAAAGTTCATATCTCATTTCTTTTGTTATTAATTTATTTGGATTTAGTCAGTTCACATTTCTTTCCTAACACAGAGTGTACCATTAGTTCCTTCATCTTTACAAAACTGGGATTCCTAAAACCTTTCTACAATATCAATGTCAGTAGCTCATTAAATCAATAACTTGAATATGTTCTAGTTAAAAGGACCTAATTTCAGTCCTAAATAATTAGGACTGTTTCCAAAAAAATGGACCTCACTAAAACTAGAATGAAAGACTACATATTGTAATTAATTTGTATCACTAGTTTAATTTATTTAAACTTTTGCTGCTGACTGCAGTGAATACTTTTTCTTGGACTGTCCATAACAAGGATTCATGACGGGAAGTGGGACAATAAAGTGTTAACATTTTTTTATTCAGTGCCTGAATTGAAATCAATGTTTTAAAAAAAAAATCCCAGAGCTTTTTTTGTTTTTAGATAAATTTCAGTGACCAAAATGTTGTGACATTCTCATCGACAGTAACTTTGTTTCCATTGTAACAGATTTATGTTTCAGTTCATCTTAAGCAGTAAATTTCTTAAGTTTCTGTCTTTTTGAGTTAAGGGTAAATTACCAGACGTTACATTTCTGTATAGGATTATTTTTGGGTGCTACAGAAGTTACATTGTCAAATGTGACGTCAACATCTGCTCGGCTTTATACCTGCAACAGGGGGATGAAGGCCTGATGCATTTTTGATATTTATGTTCGATTGCTGCTGATCGTATGAAGATGTTAGCCTGACGAAGCTAAATGACAAAGTTTGTATGCACTTCTAGATATTACAGTGTGCATTATGTGTCGTTAATTTTTTTAAAAATAAATTCAGTTTATTTAATAATTTTGGGCCAAATGAGAAATAAAATCTTTTCAACATCCACGAAAATGTAAATCCCTCTGACCTGTCCATGTTTTTTAAGTGTAAACTGTGAAGAAGTCTTTTCTTTCATGCAGCTTGTGGTTTATGTGCAACTTCAATCTTTAGCAGTGAATGCTAATAGGAGCTGAATGCTATCGGTAACGCTCATGTTGTAAAATCAGTCTGTTTCCTTCTACCTGCATACTTCAGGTGTACACTGACTCGTAAGCTGAGCCCTTTGAGACTATCAGACCAGTTAATTATTAACCAGTGGGACAATGTACCTGGTTTCAGAGGCAAAGCCACCAAACTAGATAATGTTAGACAGGAAGCCTGTAAAGGGCTGCTGAAATGTGAAAAAAAAACATTTTGGTTTTTTCATAAGAACAATATTACGTTTTTAAATAATTGCATTAAAGCAATATGTGTGATTTAAAAACTTCAGAAGGGCAAAAAGCAGAATTCTGACCATTCTAAGCAAAGAAACAAAAACCAGAGAAGGGACTTGGACATTTTTTCTCTCAGATTTTAAAAGGAAAATAGTTTTACACACACTGCATGTTTTGATTTGGTCAGGCAAGATGCATTTTAAATATCTATCTCTATTGTGTGAATACTTTATTAGCAGACTATTGGAAAAAGGGCGATTTCTTTTGAGCTGATAATTTGTTAGTTCTTGGCAATCTGTCACGCCCTTGATTTTTGTAGTAATACATCAAATGAAAGACAAAAATTACCTACACTACATATAATACAAGTCCTACCCTTAAGAAATAAGAGCATGTGCTGGAGAGATGCGGCTCTGCCTTCAGCTAATTCATCACCTTATCAGACTAGACCTTGATGAAAATGTGGTTTGAGAAAAGTCAGATGTAAAGCAAATACCAATTTGATTTTTTTAATAGTTTTTTAAATGAATTATTGAATTTAAAATCCAAATAAATTACTTTAAGTGTCCTATTGGTGTTAGGAAATGTTAGTTTTCCAAAGAAATTTAGAATGTGTAACAGAAAACATTTAAGATTATTTAGCCCTTTACCCTTATTTCCTTTTTTCAATTTACATGTGTATGTAAAAGAAAATATGCAACTTCAACTTCTTTATTTATACATGAAAACATTAAGATTTAAGAGGTGGCTATAAAATCTTGCACTCTTCTGTATATTTAGTTGTAACTTTATTGTTTCTTTTAATTCAAAATAAATTAAACAACATCAGAATCAATCAACAATACTGTTGTAATTCCTCCCTCAAGACCCCACTGCGGATTTTTTTACAGGATTGACACACGTAGCAAGTCACGGGATCCTTATGCAAAATTTCAAAGCTTTTATTGGTCCAAATCTAAGTCAGCTGTTATGTGATTGGTTACCACTACCATCAATCATATGTTTTGTTTAATGATTGGCTATTTCTGTTTCCGTAGCATAAGATTTTTTCCCCTTTGCCCTCCTCCCTTTACCGTTGAGCTAATCTCCTTCTCTCTCTGTACGTTGTGACACCTGCCTGTTGGTTTTTTTGTCCTTCTTCAAACAGTCACCATGGAAGATTTTGACATGCTGAACGCGCCCTCCGCTGGAAACGGTGTCGGTTCGGAGGAAGACCCCGCTGCCGCTTTTCTGGCCCAGCAGGAGAGCGAAATAGCTGGGATTGAAAACGACGAGGGTTTCAGCATCCTGGACGGCGGAGAGGTTCCTCCGTCACTCAGAGATTCTAACGGTTTGTAACGGTCGAATTCAAGCCGTGAAGGTTTACCTTAGTTCCGTATTCCTTTGCTCGTGTAGATGTTCTTAAAGTTCTAATGGGTTTTTTTCGACGCTAAATTATACATTTTCAATTAACATTCGGTAATTTGACACCGAGGTTGATGTGCTTACAGCTAATGCTAGCGGTGCTAGCAGATATGTCAGGTTCCGTCGATTGTTTAAACGTTACTGTTGCTGACACACATCTAAATTTTTACATAAATGGGCAAAAGGAAAGCCTCAATTGGTTTGTTAATGTATGCTTTGTAAAATACAGCGTTTATTGGTGTTTCATATGAGAGTTTGTCTGCTAACATCAGCCCTACCCTTGTCATTCATTGCTTCCTATTTAGCTTAACTGCTGTGTCCATTGACACACATGCAAATAGAGGAAATCCATGTACAGCTTATAACCTTTGGCCTTGAATGTCTCATTTCTTCAAGGATTGCTGTATGTGTTTAACAACTGTTTGTCAGAAATGCTGACAAGTCACACTTATAATTAACTTATGTTAAAAATCTATTCTAACCAGGCTGAAAATACTTTGAGTTTATGTTTACTTGATTTCTTACTGTTATTTCTGCTGCTTTTCTCCTCGTAGATGGTGCTGTCAATGGGGAGTTCCATGGGGTAATATGTTCTTTTTTTGTTTGTTTGTTTGAAAAAGTTCATGAATTATACCTGTTTGTTTATTCTTGAGTTTCAGGTACAATTTTTTACCTGTATATTTTGTTTATACTCAAATGTAAAATGTTTCCCATTACCATTGATCTTGTTACTGGCTTAAGTTACAAGTTTATGTTTTTGTAAGTTGTGGCTACACAGAGAACTTTCCAGCAGAACTAAGTAAGTTTTGCTCTCGCTCTCCCCCTACTGGTCCCCTGTGAAAGCTCACTGTCGTAACGTTCCCCCGCCGCCGCCGCAGACCCCCCCTCACCCCCCACCCCCTCCACCCCGCCGCCCCCCCCAACAACAACGCGCAGAGAACGCTTNGCTTTTCTCCTCGTAGATGGTGCTGTCAATGGGGAGTTCCATGGGGTAATATGTTCTTTTTTTGTTTGTTTGTTTGAAAAAGTTCATGAATTATACCTGTTTGTTTATTCTTGAGTTTCAGGTACAATTTTCTACCTGTATATTTTGTTTATACTCAAATGTAAAATGTTTCCCATTACCATTGATCTTGTTACTGGCTTAAGTTACAAGTTTATGTTTTTGTAAGTTGTGGCTACACAGAGATTCCACTAGCTACGTTTACATGGGCACATTTAATCGGAATAAACGCCCAATCGGATAAAAAAGACGTCATGTAAACATGTCAACCCGAATGTTTTGATCCGATGCAGCCTGATCCGAAAGAAATTTACTTCCGATCGAGAGGGGTGGTTTTGTCCGATCTTCATTCGGATAGACGTGCATGTATACACCCATTCGGAAAGAAAGGGTGAAAAGAGCCCTTTGCGCATGCGTACAACTTCAGCGTGACGTCTTTCCACTTTCGCAGACTCAAGTAGAAAACATAGCGGGAAGTAAACAGAAGTGGTCTGCTGGTGCAGTCATCCTGTCATCCTGCTCTCCTCTCCTGTGGCGGAGGAGCAGTAGTAATATGTATTCAGCCGCTAGCTTGGTTAATGCGACCAGTAAAAACCCAAACATAAAGGTAATCACCCGCAGAAGGTCCATATTGGGGATAACGTGAGTCAGCTCGAGCACACGATAGGGCGGGAAAGACGTGCAGAAAGGACAGAGTTTGTTTACTTTTTTTTCTTCCCTCCGAAAGACAACTCGCTGTGCGCATGCTCAACTCATTTAACCTGATTGAGTGCTTGGTGCATGTGTACTCATGACATGATCAGATCATTTCAGTTAGTGTCCATGTAAACAGGGATTTGGGAATTCAGATCGACCAAGATTTTAATCAGATCGGGGAAATTTGGCGCATGTAAACGTAGCTAGTGATGCATTTTAGTTTAGATCTGTTGGAATACAGTGACTTTTACTTTATGTTTCAGTAATGGATTTAAAAACACAATGTCAGCATTGTCAGTTGGGATTAAAAAGAAGTCTAGAATAATAAACATTGTCACTGTGTTAAAATGCAGACTCCATCTTATTATTATTTCCCATATAATTCTATAAGGCTTGTTGAAATATCCATTTTGTAAAAAGGCTAATAAAATAGGTATATTTTGTCTCTATATCTATCCTATTTTAATTGCACAATTTAGATTTTCAATTTGATAGCAGCTGCTTTTTATGACTTTATAACTGACCTTTTAATGTTTCTGCTCTGGGCACGAGACAGTTGTATAGTTGTTTGCTGAATAAAATTGAATGAGATCAAACAGAACTTGAGCATATTTTGCTGAACTACAATTTATTACACATGTAGATCTCTTTGATCCTCTAGAAACATGATATGATTCTCATTGTTTAGAATATAAAATATTTGATAGTATTGAAAAAGCTCTTTTCCCTCTACCACTGTTGTGACAACATGACTTCAGTCTTTAATTCTGTGGATTGAGGTTCTTGTTGATGAGTCCAGCTTCCTTTTCCTGTGCTGTCATTGCAACATTTTTTTCCTTCTGCAATGTCAGGACTTCTGATTGTGAGAGAATCTCACTTTCAAAAACAGATGTACGGGCTGCCAATTAGAAATTAAAGAGTTGATTCCAGTTGTAACTTCCTGAAAAAAGGATAACTTAATATTTAGGGATGAAGGGTTAAAAATTTGTGTAAAGTCTGAGTAATTATAGCTGACAATTTGTATGCTCATATTTTTTGTAAATAACAATTACCTGCTTTTTTTTTTTTTACACTTTTTTTTTTTCCTTGCAGGAAAGCAATGGCCCATCAGATGCTTATGCAGCAATTTCCAATGCAGATCGACTGCAGGCCGAACCTGAAAGTCTTCGTAAGTGGAGGGAAGAACAAAGAGAAAGGCTTGAGTTGCTAGGTTGGTATAAAGTTGTTTTTTTTGTCAGGGAATAGATAAAGAGTCTATCCCTTTCCTAAATCATGGAAATTCAGACATTCAGTATCTTCATGTCTTTGTTCATTTTGGTTTCTTCAGTAGAGTCAAACTAGCCCTCTCAGTTGATTATCGTTCTTCACTTTATTGTTCATGTCCTTAAATGTCTCCCTCTGCAGATGCTAATTCTCGCAAGCAGGAGTCTGAGTGGAAAGATAAAGCCAAGTTGGAGCTGGAGGAATGGCATGCCAGGCAGAACGAGCAGCTGGAAAAAACTAAATCCAATAACAGGTAATGGCTTTGTTAGAGCAATTAAAATGGCACCACAAACAAATGTAACACATCTTTGGACTGGATTACCATCAAATGATCAATAATGTAGAAAAATAAGGTAAAATATATTTTTTCAATGGTATAAAAAAAAGTCTTATGAATCGCATTAAGTTCAGCACATGCATACCGACATGTTAGCTTTGAGAAACCAGAAAGCAATAATGTGATTAATAGGGTATTTTCTTCATAGACAATTGACATTTTTAGTGAATCTGTTATTTTATGCCTATGAACTTAAGTTTTTTGTAAATGTGCTCGTGAAGCTGAGAGCATCCCCAATTATTTGAAACCTTTAAGAGGCCAGTGTCGTGTGCCTTTGACTGTCTGATTGAGACTGTTATTATCGTGTGGTAACAGATAATGCTTGTGTTTCTATCCTCTCCTCCCTTTTACTGCTTTTCCTCTTCTCTCCTGCCCTCTTGCTGCTCTGTCGTTGGGTGGAAATTTGTCCAGAGTGCTGGACGAGGACTTCTACAAGCAGCCCTTCTCTGACCTCATTGGTTATGTGTATGTTGCTCCAACTAACATCCTCTCTTAATATAAATTCATTTCCCTTTTTTTTCTTTTACTCAATTTATGACCACCAACATCTCATTCATGTCACTAGTGATGTACAAGTTTTTATTCAATTATTTTAACAGCCTGCCTTAAAACTTTTGTTCTAAGATTACCATTTATAGTGGTAAATTTAACTTCATATATCTGCATGCCATTTGTCAGTGAAGGCATGTCAGAATATTTAATAAAGCTTTAATTAAAAAAAGGTTGGGATGCCATGTAGGATGTAAATAAAAACTGACTTGATTTGCAAAGTTCAAAAACTCATATTTTATACCAATAGAACATAAGCAACATTTCAGATGCTGAAGCTGAAGTATATTCCCTCCCATTTTAAAGAAAATATCAGCTCATTCTTAATTTGATGGCAGCAGCACGTCTCAGAAAAGTGTGAACAGGTAACAAAAGGCTCAAAAAGTAATTGGTACAATTCAAAAACAACTAGATGAACATTTCACAACTGATCAGTTTAATTGGCAACAGCTTCGTAACACAATAGCGTATAAAAGGAGCATTTCAGAGAGGCAGAGCATCTCAGATATAAAAATGGGCCGAAGTTCACCTATCTGTGTCTAAAATGTTCCTCAACATAAAACTGTGAAGACTTTTAAGAGCCCACCATTGTTTCTTTGGGCCAAAACTCATTTAAAATGGTTTGAGGTTAAGTGAAAAACAGTTCTAAAGTTGAAACTTATTTTGGAACCATAAACATTGCATCCTGCAGACTAGAGGGGACAGAACATTCATCAGCTGGTCTTCTCATTTGCCAGATGTTTACAGACAAATGTTAAAAGAAGAGATGGTAAACATCCCCCTGTTCTAAAATTTTCAGTGATGTGTTGTTGGCATCAGATCCAAAATGAAATGATAAATTACCTGATGTTTGTCATATTGGGAAGAAAATATGGATTTATGAGATTTGCAAATCATTACATTGCATTTTTATTTACATTTTACGCAGTGTACCAGCTTTTTGTATGGAAAAACCACCTGCATGTAGTCACATTAGATGTAGACCGATTAAGTCATTTGGCTGATTAAAAAAATTGCAGTAATTGTTTAAAGTTGTAAATTAACTTTGATAATATCTGGTAGCTGTGCAGTTGCAAGCTGTGTGTGTTCATACATCACAGGAAGTGATCTTATTCTTTTGGACAGGTTTTAGATACTCAGATCTCAAATAGTTTTTCCTTCCTTATAGACTCAGATTTCTTTTTTCAGCACAGTTCTGTAGATTATCTCTTAACTGTATGGAAAACCCAAACGTTTCAGCTGTAGATCACTAAGTTTTGAATAAGAAAATCTAAATCCACAACAGAATTATTATTAAGCCAATTAATCTGCTCTTCTTATTGATGATGTATCAGCCTTTTATCTTTCGCTGTTGGTCTACTTCTAAATGACACTAACTTTGCAAACTTCCTCAGTCACATCTATTAAATTATTTCTTTCTTTTCTGTTCTCATCTCTTATTCATTATTTTTGTGCTTTTTTCCTTCATGGTTTCACAAAATACATTTCATACCTGTTTAATAATTAACATTTGCTTGTGTTTGTATGAACATTAACAGAAGTGTTTAATGTTTTTTTATGATGCGTCTTCTTTCAGATGACTTGACGAGTTAATGAGGAAAAGGGAGCTGATGCAAAGTTTGAAGCAGTTGTGTAGTTACAATTGATATTTGTTTGAAAGTTTGCTAACTTACAGGACTAACATTGTTAATGAGTTAAATATATTTTTCATGTCATTCTGTCTTTAATAGTTGTAGAAATGTTTAAGGTTTAAACCTGTTTGGTTCTAAATTCTTCAGATTAATTGATCTCTAGTCTATTGAAAAGTTGCTCTACCATTCAGAACTGATGTGTTATGCTGAATATGTCCTCACTTCTGATTCAGGCTTCATCAAATGACTTTCATTATTGTTACATGGTACAGACATGTTTTATCTTCATTACCACCAGTAATGGAAACACAGCTGCTTCAAACTTGATTATCTTCATGCTGTATTATGATTTTTAGATGCTCTGTGGCTACTGACTTGCTAATAGACTGCTAATAGATCTTCTTCACACCAGACATTTTGACTTGAACAGCTTAAGACCCTAGTCTGGTCTCCCATTGCAAATGACCTCAGGACATGGGTCAGAATAAAAGCATTTCAGAGACCTCAGTGAAGGAAGAACAGGGAAACCAGGGCTCCCTCTTGATTCCAGGCCTGGGGGAAGCTTGCTGGTGGGCATCTAGTACTTGAACTTTGGGTCCCAGGCTTTGATCACAAGATACCAACTCCATGCAGGGAGAAAGTACTTGAGATTGAGATCAGTATGAGCTGGGAGCATGGGGTGCTGATAACGTTTACTGATTCATCTCCATTCCAAACCTCGGCTAGAAGACATAGATCATAGATACAGCAACTGGAAAGACTCTCCTTGATGACCTTTGAGTATTGGTGACCCCTGATCTAGAGTGTTGCTGGAATGAGGTTGTCGGGGTTTTTCTCTTTACTCCGTGACCCAACCACAGATGACCAAGAGCAAATGATGGATAGTGGGGGCTGTTCATCATGTCTTAAAAACATAAAAGGTGGTGTTCCACATGGACCAGGGTTAGGGAAAGTCAGTTCTACAGATCACCAGATTTACAGTTGCAGATTTAAAGTTCATTTCTGCCTCATTAGTCCTTTTCTTTGAAGTCAAAATGTCTGTTGTAAATTCTATCTATATGCCCAGCTTGTCTTTCCGCTGCAGCCTTTGGCTACTTCCTTAAATTGTTAAATTTTTGGGGGTATTGTTTGTCATACCACTTCTGCCTCATTCTTTTATTTGGCTGTGACTGACTTTTAAAAGGTTCAGAAAGTAAATGAGTTTGGAGGAAACAAGCAGAGAAAGTCTGGCTCATAAATCAACACTCACTGCCTAGAAGCTATTGTGTTGAAAATAAATATTTACATTATCTTAAGCGAGTCTTAATAACATTGACCAGATTTGTATCTTTTCATTTAACCAAAGGCTGCAGAGAAATGATTTTCTAGAAAGAAAAAATGGGAAATGTTGCTTTTGCATGCTGGCTTCATCTGCAGTTAGCTCATTTTTGTCTTTTGTTTCACTCCCCACCCTCTCTCTCTCTCTTCTCTCTCTGTCTCTCTGTCTTTTGAATTCTGACTTGTGAAACTGTTTCTCCCTGTTTTCTTTTCCTATGCACCTTAAAGCACACACATTAACCATCCTTGCTACCGCCTAGACCAGTTAAGTAAAACTAAAAAACCCAGAACCTCTGAATATTAAATATCTTTTGACAGGAGGCAGATGCAGTTTTGTGACTGTGTGTTTTTATATATTGTTTGATTTACTTGCTTGGTGATTAGTTCTGCTGCCAAACCGGAAGATTGTTCTAATCTCCCCTCTTTGATGTGTTCGTCCTGGTCCTTTGTGTATTTGTAGTTGTTTGTGCCAGTGAATGTTCTTTAGCTTTTCTCCCCCTTTTGCTTTGTGTAACCTGTTGTAGTCATAGTCTTGTTCAAGGTAGAGCAGGAACAAAAACACGATGAGTGTGGAAATGAATGTAACAGTTGTAATATGTTGGGTGGGTGTGGTGAAGATTAATCTGTGTTTATCTATAATCTTTAGCTTAAACTGTCTTGTGATAGTGGAACTGGTTTATTTTAAGTTATTTTTCCTCCCGTGAGCCTTATTCAGTATTTTCTTTTTAATGAAAGATTTAAATACACCATAACATTCATTAAAATGTTTTTATTTTCTTTATTTCCCCCGTTTTATGCTGATGACAGTAAAAATCTAAGGAAACCTATTTGTTTGATGTCTGAGAACGCGCTCTTCATGCTAAATGCATGGCTGAAGTGCAGCAGTGCTTCCAGTTCATTTAGGCTTGGTTAAAAAACTAAAAGAAATTGTTTTTACTGTTCTTGTTTTATTCAAGAGTGAGTATACGGATGGGCTTTTTATCCCTATGCTTGATTATGTTTAGAAAATGTTAAGACAAATTATATTCAGTTTTAATCCAAGTTTTTTTCCCTCAGTTCTTTACTGAACTGAATTTTTAACCAACCATGAATGCTCATGTAGCTGTATATGTTTTATAGCTTAAATTAGCTTTTTCCTTGTGTTTTTTTATTTAACATGTTGAGAACGTATCATCCTTTGCTGTCCTGGTGTGTTTAAAAATGGGAATCAGTGTGTTGTTTTGTGCTAGACAGGTGGGGCATGCAGCAGGTAAAGAAGCTGTTCAGGGCTGTTTGGCTTTGTGGGTGTAAACGTGTTAGATTGTCTCTTTGTGATGATTGGACTCGTCTGGTCCAGAGCGAGACTCTGCTGAATTAAAAGTCCAACCCAGATAAAGCTACAGAGTAAAATTAAAACTTTGAATTCACTGTTCAAATTTTGAGTAGAGACACAGTGATGAGCCTAACCCTAACCCTAAGTTCAGCAAATGGTGATTTAAATCAGAACTGGACCACTGAGTCTTTCACTAGAACTCGTGTTGGTTCTCAGCAGAGGACTTTCTCATGGCTGCTCTTATTTTGATGTAAATTGAGTTTCTTCCTCTTCTAACTAGTGCATTTTCCTCTTGTCCTCTGTTGCATGTAGAGCGGCTGAGGAAGCCATGATTTCAGATCTGGATGAGAACAACCCCGGCACAGAGTGGGAGCGGGTGGCCCGGCTCTGCGACTTCAACCCCAAGTCTAGCAAGCAGGCTAAAGACGTGTCCCGTATGCGCTCTGTCCTCATCTCCTTAAAGCAGTCTCCGCTGGTCCGCTAGGCACCGGGATGTGCTCAGAGCATCATTCCAAATCATTCTGTTTCCCACCAAACACACCAAACCCAACTACCCACATCACATCATTAATATTCTCAAGAAAAGGGACTTAATCCTTTCTGATCACGTCTGTTTGCCATCACCAACCCTGTTTTTAACCAATTATATCCTGGTCCTACTCTCCTCAGTCTTCTTCTAGCAGGGCAGTTCGGGTTATCCTTGTTGTACCTAAACACCTCGACCACAGACTGATCAGAACCTCGTAATGTTTGACCAGAGTTTAAGAAACTGGGTTAAGATCAGTTAGACTTGAACCTGCTTCTGTGGTGTTGCATCATGCTGTAAGGGTGGCAAAATGGGACATTAAAAGGGAAAGGTTTGTTTGTTTCTTCAGGGCTACAGCTACACTACATCCTGCACCCCCAAAATTCAACACAGTGTTGTGTCATAATCATCATCCCACCTTATAGTTCCTACTTTAAACCTTCAGGGTTGATGGATTCCATGGTTTTATTAATTTTGCCCTTTTCAGTACTTGTTTCATTTCTTATCAAGTATCAACATCTTTCTGTTCAGGACCAAACTCCACATCCAGTGTGTATTCTGTGAACTGTGTGTAGTGCCTGCTTGTGACCTTGTTAAACATTTCCAATCTATGCATTTTCTTTTGAATGATTCTTCCATTTCAAGTCAGAATGGAACATATTCCAGTCATTTCCAGTGTGACCTGATATTATGTGTTAAAATTTCAACTGCGTTTGTATGTACTTAATATGTTCCTATGTACATATCCAGAAAGGCAATATATACAGTATAAAAACATTATGTCACTAAAATTAGACAGTTATGGTTTTAAAAGGAAACTAGACTATCCAGTTATTGCTTCATCTGTATTCATTGTCCATTTGATTTCAATATCAGTAAAATGAAAACAAAATAAAGATTTTTGTCTTGTCATCCTTCAGCTATTGTTTGAATCTAATTTTTGTTGCAGATGTTCAGTGATGTCAGCAGCTATGATTGATGCACTGAGAGAAAGTTGGGATGTCAGCTCACTGCCACAGAATATTCCCACGGTATATCACAGGCCAACTGGGATTTTCATGTTTTGTTTTAGACACAACAAAATCCCTGGAGTTCCCAAACTCCTGGGAAAAAACATGTCAATAAAACTAAATGCCATCTGGAATTTGGTTATGAGCAGCAGATATTTGCCGAGGTGGGGTTCTTCTCAGCCTCTGAGATGGACGACTTGAAACAGACTTGTTCAAAGGTTTGTGATGCTTTGATCATCTGAAAGATTTAATCCCAACTCTTATCTTTTAGATAGCAGTGAAATGTCTCCAAGAAATCACCTCTGAGGTCTGTTCAGGACAAATGGACGAATGATCTAAAATTTGCTTTTTATTAAATGTTATGAAAAGTGTTTATTCAGTTGTCCCTTTTCTGGTCTGTGTGTGGTTTTACATGGTGTTCAGTAGAAATGAAGCATCAAGACAATGAAGGAGCTTCCCTTCTGAGAAGTGAACATACATTACTTGAGTTTACTGACACCCACCCTGCACACAAAAAAAGAGTAAATACGCTTTCTTATTTTAACTGGGTGTCCTCAACTCAATAATGTAGAACAATAAACTAAAAATGAACATGATGTCATCAGAACTATATTTTAATAAATAATTAAGTGCTCTGTTTTTAATATCTTGCACATTAACGGGTTAAAAACTGATCTTATAAGGAAATGCAAACGGTGAGTTTGGAAGTTTAAACCCCAAAAACGATTTGGGAGATATGTTTTGTTAGAAAAGCTTTTCAGACTCTCCAAGACTAGACCAAGTTTGTGCTTTTATTTTGAAAACGTTTCCGGTTCATACGTGGACACGTCAAGCTACAAATACGGAAGTCGTGGTACATCCTGAATGTGCAGCTCGTCATTCACTCCCGTTAGGCGACTTTTCCACCCAAGTCACTCAGTCCTTTAACTTCTTCCACTTGTTAACATTAAATTGGACTTTTTTTGTTTTCGTTTCTGTAACTTCCACCAAAATGCCTTTAGAGTTTGAGATTTGTCCGGGTCGGATGATCGGGGGGAACCATCCGTGTTTCATTATAGCTGAAATTGGACAGAACCATCAGGGAGATATTGAGATTGCCAAGAAAATGATCAAAATGGCAAAGGTAAATAAAACGGTATCTTATTTAAAATAAAAGCATCTGAGCAGGTTTGTGTTACACGCTTTGGTTGTAGACAAGCTTCATTCTTTATTCGTTGAATCAGTGAAATGTGTTTTAGCACCAACAAGGTGATTCCCAGCAGTTTCAGGTCCTGAGTCAGGTCTCTGCTGGTCCAAAGGAGAAACCATTTGGTCCTGTTTAACCAACTAATCTGACAATTCTCTTTCCGTCCGCATTGTTAGGACTGTGGTGCAGACTGCGCCAAATTTCAGAAGAGTGAGCTGGAGTACAAATTCAACAAGCAAGCCTTGGAGCGACCTTACAACTCCAAACACTCCTGGGGCAAAACTTATGGTGAACACAAGCGCCACCTAGAGTTAAACCATGACCAGTACAAAGAGCTGCAGAAATATGCTGAAGAGGTGGGGATCTTCTTCACAGCCTCAGGGATGGACGAGGTACCAGACTTTCATTACAAGGTTTGTAACGTTTGAATTATCTGAGAGATTTAACTCCAACTTCTGCCTGTTTTCTTTAAGATGGCGGTGGAATTTCTCCATGAACTCAATGTGCCTTTCTTCAAAGTGGGATCTGGAGACACCAACAACTTTCCCTACCTGGAGAAAACAGCCAAGAAAGGTGAGTGTGACCCATCTGACCTGAGACGAACACGTTAGCATCGTGACTGAACATGCTCTGATATCTTTAAGATTTACTGAGGACATTTCTAACCTTTTATTACAGTAAATGGTACTTAAAATGTTTGATGTGTCGTTCCTTTCTTGAGGTCGTCCCATGGTGGTGTCTAGCGGGATGCAGTCGATGGAAACGATGCGTCAAGTCTACAAGATCGTGAAGCAGCACAATGAAAACTTCGCCATCCTTCAGTGTACCAGCGCCTACCCTCTGGAGCCTGAAGACGTCAACCTCAGAGTGATCGAGGTGAATACAAACTTAGTTACTGCCCACTAACCTGAACTCAGGAGGCTGAGGAGATCATGCAGGTTCTGAATGATCTCCACAGCTGGAAAAGTTCAGGTTGCAGAGGCAGCAGGTCCAGGTGGAAACCCAGACACCCCAGTCTCCTGCTCCTCCTGGAGGATCCAGAGGTTCTCTCTATCAATCATTCCCATCCTGGACACCCCCCCCCTCCCCCACAGCTGAGTCCAGGATGGGAATGATTGTATTAAATACTTTTTAATGTTAATAAAAAAGGTCACATCTTAATCCAAATGTCTTTTATAAAACATTCATTTTAAAAGGTAGAAAAACCATTTTTTTATGTTTTATTTAGATGGTTGATTTCAAGTTTTGCTCTTTCTTGTTTTGTTGAATGCAGGAATACCAAAAGGAATTTCCAGATATTCCAATTGGATATTCTGGCCACGAGTCTGGAATCTATATCTCAGTGGCAGCTGTGGCTCTGGGAGCAAAGCTCGTTGAACGCCACATAACTCTGGACAAAACATGGAAAGGGAATGACCACGAAGCATCGCTGGTACCCGATGAGCTGGCTGAACTGGTTCGCTCCATCCGATTGGTGGAGAGGGCGCTGGGAAACGGCATTAAGAAGATGTTGCCGTGCGAGAAGGCGTGTCACGACAAGGTTAGTCAAACTCTCTCTGCTGTAAACACTGACAACATTTCACTTTTAAAATGTCTTTTTTTGTTTATTAACTTCCAGCTGGGCAAGTCAGTAGTGGCCAAGGTGAAGATTCCCAAAGGAACAGTTCTGACTCAGGACATGTTGACGGTGAAGGTGGCCGAGCCGATGGGCGTGGCAGCTGAGGACATCTTCAAGCTGGTTGGAAAGACCGTGACGGCAGATGTGGAGGAAGATGAGAGCGTCACACCCGACGTGGTGGAGAGTTACGGCAAGAAGGCCAAATGCTGAGAACAGCTGAGATCTGAAACGGTTCACGTGGTGCTTGTTTTGAGGGTAATTTTATTTAGTGAGTTTTCTGATGTCTGAGTCACGAATCAAATGTTTTCTCAGCATCAAATGATTCAGTTCTTCTGAGTTAAACATGATCACAGTTCCTAAACGATGGAATAACACACTTTATTTGAAGGACTTTGTTCTGGTTGAAACTCGGGGTTCAGAAATGATTTTTCACTCAGCAGTCACATGATTGTAACGTCAGAATAATAAGATCTGAGCCAGTTGTCTTCATGAAGCTGCTCACTGGATTATTTGTTAGAAATTGTCAGATTTCTAACAGATTTCTAACATCTGGCACATTCAGTTAGAAATGTAGTTTCTGCTGTAAACAGGTTTTTATTTCATTGTTAATCTGAACTTTTCTGTAACGGAGACCTTGTAATAAAATGTTGGCAAACACTGATGTTGTTTATATCAAGCTGCTCTTTTTGCATCTACATACATATAAATGACACGTAACTGTTTGGAAACTTTAAAGTAATTAATTCTCCAGCTAAATAAACATCACACACACACATACACGCTGTTTTCAGGAAGAAAACATATTGTCTGTATTGAACGGAGGAATCTGTCCAAACAAGGAAAAATATTTGGATTAGAATTGACGTTAAATTTCTGATTTGTTTTATTCATTTTGACAACACCTTATTTTGATATTAAAACAAAAGTAACAACTTATAGTTTTAGAAAACGACTTGAAAGGTGAAAAATATTCAATCTTTTTTTTTATTATTAGACCTTCAAGACTATAAAATCTGACCCTGAGAGAAAACTGCTTCTGTTTGAGGATGTTTCTGCTGTAACTTCATATTTTGACAGAGTTCAGGGAGTCTAGAGACCTCTCATTGAGTCGAGGTCAGAATCTGATAACTTATCAGTTTAAAGGGAAAAGTTCGTTTTGTTTTGGGGTCTTTTTTAATAACCTTCAGGAAAGTCTGGTTCTCACACAGATGGGACTCTCACTTGTTTTGATTGGTGTTTCCACACCTGCTCTGTTCAGGGACTTGTACTGAAAGTTTTTTTTTTGTTGTTTTTGAACTAGAAACTCGTCTGGCTTCAGGTAAAATAATCAAAACTCCTTGAGATTTTTCATCTTACAGACAAAAAGCTTTGTCCTCCAGATGTCCAATTTCCTAAACAATTATTATCTCTTCATCACATTTCTTATCAAAGCCTTGTATATTGTGTCCTTAGCATGACTGTTGATGCAAACATTTTTAGCAACTGCAGTTTGGGTGCGACCGTGTTGCCTTCATTCTATGAATTGCTTTAGATTTTGTAATATTTTTAAAACTCAGACTCAAGACTGTTATTTTTTAGATTTATATTTTTGTTCTTTTCTTGAAAAATATATAATTTAGCAGGATTCATCTTTTAAATCTACAGGAACAAACAAAATCAATCTTTGTAAGTCAGTGAATATTAATATTTGGCGCCCTCTAGTGGTTGTTTAGCAGAAGACCCACGTGGCAGCAGTAATTATGGCTGCTGGTAATGCTTGTTGACCTTTGAACTTGTCTTGCTGTCATGATTATTACCCAGCAGTCTAGTTTCTTTATTTAAAAAAAACACGTCATCATCATTTACACAACTTCAAATGAAGAATGCATTTATTTTCTTGTTTGATATTTGTCCCCCCCCCCCACCACCATGACTACACATCTCAGCATGATGGAAAAGAGCTGAAAACAGGATTTTTTTGTTCTCCTTCCATTCAAATGGACTGTGAAATCTATAGTATATATATCTATCTATATAACTTGTTCAGACATTCACTGGAGCGCTGTTAAAGTCACATGTGTGTCACTGATCCAACTTCACATCCTGCAGGTCGTTTAGGTTCTTGTCATTACCTGGAAGCCTTTTGGATAAGAGATGAGACCAGTATAAGAATCCTGTTGCTTTCTGTTCAGGCACTCACAGCCAATCACAAGCTGCCAGTCGACAGTGACAGGTGAGAGAAGTGGCACATCACTTGTATGATTTTCTGCAAGTTTCAACAAGAACTACCAGACCAGACGTTTAAAACTTGGTGTCATTTAGTGTAAAACGGCAGACTGTCATGTGATCTGAGTCTTGCATGTTGTTCATAAGCAAAGTGACAGTAAAATATGGAGCGAACTGACTGAACATCCAAATCTCCTGTGAGGAGATAAGGATGTGTTTTACTGATCTCTGAACCATCACTACTCACAGAAATAAGGTCCCTCCCTTTCCACATATAGCTTAGCAGGTATTTCCAGCAGAAGCTTTAGACAGTAAGCTGCCGCTGATCCCATCTTGAAAAAGGAACATCTTTCTTTTTGACTTTCTCTCTCCTCAAGGGTGCTCCATCTGACTCCATCTGATTATTTAATACATCTTTTAAACACCTGAGGCTTGTTTAATGTGCACGTCTAACACTTTGATGCACAGTGGACAGCTATTCAACAGCTGTTTTCTTTTACATATTGTGGATGTTTTAAGTTTATTTGCACACAAATCACCACATTTAGCTATAGTGGGTCATTCCATGGACCGTCACTCACTGTTAGTGTGTGTATTCTTAAATTATTATTATTTTTAATTATAGAAAAGCAAATTTTCACTGGATATAATTAAAAGGGTTAAAACCAAGCTCCATTTGATCGTATTTATTACCATGAACAATTCTATAATCAAACAAAAGTGGTTGCTTAAGGGCTCGTGACGTTTCTTCTGTCTGAAACGCACTCGGCTTTAACCAGAATGAGGTTTAGGTTAGCGAGGTTGATTGTGTAACTGGTTTAGCCCTTTAGGATAGTACATGGTGCTTAATATAGCAGATTACAACTCAGATTCATGACTCAAACTTGTCTGTCCCCAACCAAGTGTCTCTTCAGGTTATGTATTGGCTTAAAGAAAATACACTAAGATACAGGTTTTCATCTAAATAACAGACTTTTTTTTGGTGGTTTTTAGGTTGGTTGGAAGACAGCAAGAGCACGAGTTCTTTAAAAGTTCTTAATTATGATTCAAAGCAGAGATAATTTAGATATTAAATGTAAGTTTGGAGGTATTAACTCTCAGTAGGGTTTGTGAAGAAAAGCTCCGATCCTTGAAGTGGTTTTCTGTGGGAAAAGTCTGAATTTGATCTGTCCCGCAGCAAATGAATAAACTCAGTCTGGAGAAAGGGAGATTAGCTCTGACAAACTAATGTTAATCACAGCAGAGTCAGTTTCAATGTGGACTTCTACCTCTAATCTCACATCATGTAACACTGTTTTATAAATCTGTGCACAGTCATCAGTTTAGCATAACACAATAGAAATATTATGAAATCCTGTCTTGAGGTGGGCGGCACGATGGCACCGTTGGTAGAGCTGTTGCCTTGCAGCAAGAAGGTCCTGGGTTCAAAGGTCAAGAAGGTCCTTCCTGCATGGAGTTTGCATGTGGGGTTTTTTCTGGGGATTTTAGCTTCCTCCCACAGACCAAAAACATGCATGAGAGTGTTGTTGACTCTAAAACTGCCCACCTGTGAGTGAGTGGTTGTGTGTCTATCTGTGGTCCCGTGTTGAACTGGCGACCTGTCCGCGGTTCTTCATCAGAACTAGTCTCTATTTCTCCAAACTGAGCTCTTTCAAATATCTATACACCACCGTTCAACAGTACCACACTTCAAAACAAGTTATTTAATTACATTTTTGCCTTATTGTTTATTTTATAAACCTTCGACAATGTGTTTTTTCTTGCCACCTTTTACTTCTCTCCTTGTGTAAAATTATTTACTGAAAGGAAATGACCTGTTTGGGTTTTCTGGTTCTGATGGAAGTTTCCTGTTTTTCTACATATGCTACAACATATTCTGGTGGGAACAAATTCATATTACATCCTTTAACAGGAACAAATGATTTAGTGGGGATGTTAACATAATCCATTTACAAATAATTTACAGAAGGGTAATTTATAACTGTGTATTATATTTGGCACAAATCGGCATCTCGAAGCTACAGGACCAGATTAGAACGTGTCAGTGTTGATGCAGAGAGCAGGTGTTGCACCCAGAGCCAATTACAGACAAGTGGGAAATAAAAGACAGAAGGCAGGATGATCTCACCTCCAGCAGCTTGTTATTTATAACTCAAACATGTAGAACAACAATTAACTTGCCTGGATTCAAAGAGAAATTCTGCCTTCTTTTACTCTGCACGTTTCACTAAGATTTGCATCCATGTTATATCTAATTTAATGCTGTTTTTTAACATCCATCTGCAGGAAATTGGTAAAGTCACACAAATGTCTTTTCTCTTAAAGCAACAGAGAAATGATCACTTGTTAGTGAGCCATAATTATCATCAGTCTTTAATGATGCGATGAGGACACAGAAGGCAGCATTAAAGAGGAGGAGTGTCTCATCTGAGCCTGTGTGTTGGAGCTCCACCTCTGCTCACACATGAAAATCCCACAGAGGATTAACTTCTGGTACCTTCAGATCGAACATTAGGTGCTTGGGATTGTTCCTCTTTCCAGAAGTCATTTTACAGGAATATTTACTCAGAAACTCTGGATCCGATTGTCTGCTTCCTGCTGGGAGGTTTCCTGCAGAACGAGCAACATCCAAGAGTGGTAAGTCAACAAAAGTAGTCCTGCAGTTAGTTTTTATTGTGTTCTCCTAAAAGAATCCAGTCTGAATGATTAAAAGCTTCTTGAACACCAGACTTTTATAACTGTATTTGTGATTATTTAAATCGAGGTTTTACTTAAAAACAGGCAGAACTAAAGAACCTCAGATGTGATGATGAGAGTTTTTATCCTTTAGACTGTAATAATGTCTAAATGAATTCTATCAGCTGTTATTTGTGATGCAGTTAACTTTTGTTGGCTGCTCTTTGACTTTGTGCAGGTGAGCAGGCCTTCAGGCTAATCTAAGTATATCTTCTCAGAGATTAAATTGCTTCTTAATGAGCTTTTGCTAATGTCCAAGCTTCAGTTAAAGGAGTGCTCCCCCTGAAGGTTCTCAGCAGAAAAAAGCTTTAGTACTTTAATCAAATTGTTACTATTTATACTTTTATTACTGTAAATCCTCCAGAAATTCCTATATAGAAAAACAGTTGACAGAGTTATGTTGTTTTAAAAAAAATCCCAAAACAAACCCGAAACAGACCACAGTGTCTTATGTTAGTTCAAGCTAAAATAAAAAAAAAAACAAATCAAAACTGAGATTTCAAAGTTTGAGAAAAGATTTTATTTATCTGCTGAGATCATTTGAAAATCTTTTTAAAACCTAAATTTAGTATCAAAATCACAATCCCAACAGAAGCGAATCATGCTAACAGTATCCAGATCTCTCACTTTTGCAAATTCATTTTCAGTTTTGATATTGATTCCAGAAATTTATGCACCTAAAAATGAAATTAATAAATCAACAAACGTATGATGACACGTTTCCTCTGAGCTGCATTAATGACCATCGATCAGGATCTGATATCAGTAAATCACAGGACAGTTCCAGACTTTTTTAAGTGCAGTTTTAAGTCCCAGTTTGATGAAGCATTTAAATTATCTGTAGATCACTTTAAACACTGATTGGAAATAAGTTTGGATTTACAGTAATTATAACGTTCAGAGCAAAAAACAGTAAAGATTTTTATTTATTTGTTTGTTGTCATTTAAAGTAATTGTTTCTTTGTGATAGTTATTGCTATACTCAACCTGATGGAAGAATTTAATTACTTATGAAGAATTATCTTTTTAAGTATCTTATAAACACTACTCAACAAATGTTTGTTTTTAATCCCCCATGTACAGGTGCAAGTCAGAAGGGGATAAATATAAAAAAAATATTGAGCTTAAAAAAGAATCGTTTCATTTTATTTTATTTTCCATAATTCCACAAAGATGGAAACTGTTCTTCTTTTGTTGCAGGAAATTTTGTGATTCGTATAAATTTTTTTTGTGATGTTCTAAAATAATTTCATTTTAAACTAACGTTTTTGACATTTTGCTGAATTTAATCTGCACATGGGGATTAAAACATCTGTATTCTCTGTCTTGCAGTGAGTAATATGAGGAAACCTTTGAATGTGTTAGATCCTGGAATCGGACAGCAGGACCTCCATGGTGTTTAGAAGTGGGAGCAGCATGCAAACCAACCGGTGAACCGCTGCTGCCTGTCAAATCCCTGGCTTGTTGAAACCAGCATCAATAACCCAGCTTTGGGAGGGGGATTCCAGACTCTTCAACTCTGCACCAGAACACCATGGATTACATGCTACCCATACAAAGTCAAGATATGATAGCTTTCTCCTGCTCCGATCTATTTCTGGATCCTCACAGCGGTAAAACCCGATTCCACTACCCGGGTGCCAGAAGAAAGCTGCGGCCTGGACGGATTCTAGGCTTCGTCATCAGCTTGGTGGCTGTCTGCACAATTTGTTCATTGAGTGCCTTGTCACTGGCCACAGCAGTGGCCATTGAGCAGGAATTGGGAGCTGAGGGCTCAGCTGATGCAGTGGTACCCCAGAGAACTCTCCTGCAGCATCACAACCTCTCAGCACCCCCAGAGGAAACACCAGTGGCCATGAAGTCTTCTCACACAGATATGAATCAGGGAGACTACCCAACAGATTACTTCAGCGTAGAGGACAGACGCCAGGGCTACGTGACTCTTCATATGTTTGGAATGTTGTACATGTTCATATCCTTGGCCATTGTTTGTGATGAGTTTTTTGTCCCTGCTCTCACTGTCATCACAGAGAAGTTGGAGATCTCGGATGATGTAGCAGGAGCCACCTTTATGGCAGCAGGGGGCTCGGCTCCAGAGCTCTTTACTTCTGTCATTGGGGTCTTCGTCTCCCATAGTAACGTGGGTATAGGTACCATTGTGGGTTCTGCTGTATTCAACATCCTGTTTGTGATTGGGATGTGTGCCCTGTTCTCCAAAGAGGTGCTGAACCTCACCTGGTGGCCTCTGTTCAGAGACGTCTCTTTTTATATCATCGGCTTGCTCATGCTCATCTATTTCTTCCTGGATAATGAAATCACGTTGGGAGAAAGTATGAGTCTGCTGATGTGCTACACCTGCTATGTGACATTTATGAAGTACAACGCCAAAGTAGAACTTCTCATCAAGAGCAGGCTGATCAGCAACCAGGTGGATGAGCTGGAGGCTGCCCCAAAGGTCAGTGATCCATTCATCCATCCATTCATCCATCCATTCATCCATCCATCCATCCATCCATCCATCCATCCATCCATCCATCCATCCATCCATCCATCCATCCATCCATCCATCCATCCATCCATCCATCCATCCATCCATCCATCCATCCATCCATCCATCCATCCATCCATCCATCCATCCATCCATCCATCCCTAATACTTGGTGTTAGTTGCATATTTAACTTTATTTGTTATTTTATATTATAAAATATAACAAGTACCCGGCTCCTACTTCAGTTTGTCGAGTCCTGTAAATTTTGACTACATTTTCTGGGCATAGGTTGTGAAAGCAGAAGAAAAAATATCGCATTTTGGCGTATCTCACAATAATGAAAAATCCTGCAAAAAATTCCTGGATCTGGACTATGATCTGGATCACTATTAAAATAATGATTTCTTACATCATCCCAACATTATGAAAATGTCATTGACATCTGTTCACAACAATTTGATTTATGTTATTAACAAACATACAAACAAACAGATAAACATATTGCAAACAAAACACAACCTCTTGTATGGAAGTAATTTTAAATTCTGAAATACTGGGATGTTTTTTTTTTTGATGAGAGCTGATGCAGTAACATCTCAGTAGGGAGCCCAAAACTTCTAAACATGTTTGGAGAACAGCTGCTGTTTGAGAAGATCTCAACAGAGTGACATCTGTCTAACATTCTCACATCTTTGATTTCCCTTCTATGGACATGAAGATTTATTCTAACATTCAATAGAATATGAGTTCTTCATGCTCGCTTATAAAGTCTGTGAGCTTCATCAAGTCGCTTCTTTAAGTGTCCTTGTTGAAACGGTCCAGTTAGGCTTTCAGGATAGAAGTGATGTAACAGTTCTGGGTCAGTGTCCTCATTTAAATAGGATTAGAACAGGGGAGAATTTTAAGGTGAAACACTTCAGAGAGAAAAGACTAATTAAATTGTCATTTATATACACATTTTTATATACAAGGTTTTCATCAGCTGAGCTGCAGACACTGTTGAAATTAAAACTTTTTTTTATGTCTGTTTCACAGCAGGGTTAGTGAGATTTGGTTGCGAGCTGCATTGCAGGCAATAAAAGAACTTGTTTCATATTAGTATATGTAACCATATCCACATTCTGTAAGATATAAACATTTAAAGTTCTCGTCTTCTTCGATCCTCTACTCAGGTTTGTTCTTTGTCAGTGTTAAAGTTACATTTCATAACATCTTTTTTCATCCTTATTTCATAATATTTTACAACAAATAATCAGTGAAACTATAAATTAACCTACTTTACTTCAGTGTATGTGAGAAAAAAAAAAACATTTTAAATTCTTTCTGATTCACACCAGTAATTAGTGGGTTAAATAACAACCAAAATTGTTTTGTTCATCTGGTTTTAAAAAAAATCTTTATTTTAGACACAAAGAAACCTCATGAAAATATAGGGTTTGAAAAACAAAAATCTAATATCACAGCGGGAATTTTAATCTCTTTAATTCAGAGAGTTTTTAATAGTTCCCGATGATGAAATATTAACAAGCTTTTTGGGCAAATTCTCATTGAATTTCCTCAAAATAAACTGTGAGTTAAAATCTACACCTAATAAACTGGTGTATCTGACAGGATACAATGAAAAATAAATAAGAAAATAAAGAAACTGGTGAAAAAACCTGGTAACAACACAAGAAGGAACAAAGCCTTCATCCTCGTTGTCTGGATTTTGGAAAAGCGGTCCTTGTTGAACTCTTTTTAACCTCCTTTTACCCCATTTTTAACTTTTTAAAACTAAATATCAGAGTAGCTCATATTCACAGCATCAGTGTGGAAATATTTAGAAGTATTTTACAATTTTTATGACATTATTTTTCACCACCATACTGTGATTTAGCTATGTTTTGTATGACTCCTCTTTCATGTGTGTTAAATACTGAAAGATTCCTATATAACATCTGCACTTCATCAATCTAGATGTGAATGGAAGAAGAAGTTCTGATCAAAAACACAGACTTAATGCTATATACTTTCTGTGTTTGTGCATCGGTTTGTAAAGTTTTTAATTTTATATGAAAAGTGAGCGATATCGACAGTTGAGGCTGATCTCTGCTGCTTGTTTGCTGCCCAGCATCATATGTTAGATATTCACACAGAAAATGGAATCTGTGTCTGTTTTCCTAATTATTAATGACATGAAACAAAAGAAAACATTTTGCTCTTTTTATTCCAGTGACATCAGAGATATTAATTTAGAAGTTTGGAGCAGTTTTAAGCTGATTTACTGTCGAAGGTTTCATCTGATTGAGAACGTCTCTCCATAATTTGTTAAGCATATAGAGCAAAAAAAGCACAACGTAATTCCTTTTCAGTAATAATCTGCTCAGAATCCTTTCAAATATTTTACAGTTTCATTTATACCTTATGTAAAACATTCAGCCAATCAGAGACGCGACTGTAGTTTTGTCTGATATTTGCGTCCTTTCTGAGAATCAGCTGTTCTTCAACCTGTCTCACTTCAGAGCAGCTTTTCTCCTCCTGTCGTCCGGCACTTGATGTCCAGCTGCCTTGCCCTCATGTGTCAGTTGCTGATAAATAATCCCTCAGGTTAATTCTCTCCAATCCCATTAGGGCCACTAATAATAGCCAGATGCTCTCTGGGGGGAGGAGGAATCAGAAGGTCCTCGGTGAAGAAAAGCCTGCATGATTCTTTGTCAGTCTGCAGTCAAGCTCATGCCAGAGTTTGGTATTCATTTTTGCTGATGTTGCAGGAGGGTTTGCTTTACATGGTGATGCCTTCAGGGTCTGTGTAGGAGGAGTGCAGTGAAGAGATCAGCAGGTTTGCTCTCTGATGGGAATAAAGTCAGCAATCCACCCTGATCCCCTTATCAACCGCTTACCTGCGGTGACGACAGCAAACAGTGCAACACATTGCAGAGCAGTGGTGTTCAGATTCTTCTTACACACAAACATCTGTTCAGATCACAATATGAAAGGTTTAACATGGAGTTTAAACTCAGGGATTCTTTGATTAAGCACATGAATAAAGGAGATTTGGAAATTTGACATTTCATTACTCATATAATTTATGAGAAAACCAAAATCTTTATTATTTACAACCAAGATTTCAAGTTTGTCCTTCAAATATTGGTGTATCTGCAACAAATTTCAGCTAATTTTCCTCATGAGCTGCACATTTATTCACCGACTTTACAATGAAATGAATTGGCTTGTAGATTTTGTTGCATTCAGGGTAAATCTAAATTCCTGACAGGTGAGCATTGTTTGACAGTGTTCTGACCCGGGAGGGCTGCAGCAGTAGTTCACACGTAGGCTTGAAAATTCGGAATCTAAAAGCTGCAGATTAATCTTGGCTAAATCCGACAGCTTGACAGTCAGGTGGCCAGGACAAAGAGACGCGCACAGGGAGAAAGTTGATCTGATTGTACCTCAGTGGCATGATGAGGGTGAGTCTGCTGTAAATCTGCTGATCCCAGGTCATCACTTCTGACCTCTGCAGTGTTTTTGGAATCAAATTGTGAGCAGCGATGCACCTTGCACCACTGTGATGTCCAGTGACAATCCAGATTATTGGGGCTGACATGTCTCACTAAATGTTGTTATTGTGAGTTTGCAGTTTCATGACATTACCATGCATCAGCTTGATAATCCATCATTATTTACAGCAACGGCTCTAAGGCCTATCGTTTCCCTGCTCCAACACGTGCAAGGCAGAAATATTCTGCTGTATGAACATTCAAAGTACTCAAAACTTCCTACTCAGAGAAGTCATTTTGCAGGTTGGTTGTATTTGATCTGTCATAACGGTGCCTCATGATGGGAATCGTGATTCTGCCCCACAGACTGAAGGTCTGAATGTCTCACTGTTCTGAATGGATGTGACCTCATGGGTCAGCATGTGGTTTTACTGTTTATACACAAAGCTGTCTATACTTCACAGCAACATTTCAATAACATGCTGGTTGGTAACGACATGCTGAAACTACACAAGATTAATCGCCACAATGTGACGAGACGTTTCAGTGACGGTAGCGTTCCTGCAAAAGATCATCCTTTCTAACAATATAACAATTTAAACATATTCATTATGTCATCAGAGTCAAATTTAGATTGAATAAAGGTTTTGGCATATTTATTTCTCTTAAAGGACTATTTATATTCTAATTGCAGATGTTATTTCTGTGTATTTCTTGAGCGACAGATCGGCTCTAGAGGAAACGTTTGATTCTAGATTCTCTTACGTTGTTGTAAAATGCGCTTGATGCTTGACTGGTCTGATAAAAACAGTTTGATATAAAACAAAAAGAGGAAAAACAACAATATGCAGTGGTTCCTTAACATTTACATATTTTTTTTATTCGTGTAATGTTTATTCCATCCTACGTCACATGGGCAGCACGGTGGTGCAGTAGGTAGCACAAGGCAGTCCCGGGTTTGAAACCAGACCAAGACTTTTCTGCATGATGTTCTCTCTGTGCATGTGTGGGTTTTCTCTGTGGACTCCAACTTCCTCCCATATGCATGAGGTTAGTTGCAACTCGTAAGCACCAGCTCCCCGAACAGGAACAAGCAGGTAGAATGACTGACTACCTGCCTGTCTCACCTTCTGAATGAAATAATTCGTTTTTCTGGATCTGTTTGAAGAACATCTCATGACTCAGGCGTTTGACCCAATCACAGTCCTGCACCAGCAGCTACAGGCTGAATTCAGGAGAGATACGACTCATCAGCGAAGGCTCTGGTTCGCTGACTGCACCTGCATCCTGTTTTTTTTAAAAAAAAGCTTCTGTAAACAATAATATCTACAAAAAACATTTTGGTGCTTCCAGCAGTGATCTGCACTGTTTATTGTTTTTACAATTTTATATCTACAATGTATGTTTCTTAGATTAACAGTCATCATCAGCAAGTCTGTGTTTCTATCTTTATTTAAATTAAACATTTACACAGACGAGTCTGTTAAAATGTTTTTCATTCCAAACGATGTTCATCTAACATGGAATCTCAGAATCAACCAGAGAAGCTTCGCTTTGTTCATTATTAGACAAAATGTTTCATTCTTTTGATTTTTATTTAAATCAGCAGACTGATTGAATTAGTGAGAATATTTTTAACTCCAGCTTTGACTTTGCATAAGAAGGGATTTGGACAGCTGTTCAGATCTGAACAACATCTGGACTCTAGGATGTTTTACATATTTATGTGTCATTGATTATAGAATTTTCTGACTCCTTAAATGTTGGTGCAAACTTTGAGCAAATTGAGAGAGGCTGAATAACTTCTAATGTCCAGCGTTTTCATTAGCGCTCTGTGTTGCATCATGTCTTTATTTACTTTTGATTTTCCTCTTCCTGTTCTCTCTATTTTGTAATGAACCTTTTCTTTGTGCAAGTTTAATCTGCAAAAAGTGTGACAATGTAGAAACACTATTATTAGATTATAAATATTACACCATGAGGTATCAAACCAGTTAAAGGTCCTCAGATCTTCTGCCCTTGAAGACTGTTTTGATACCGTGTTTTGGTGTTGTCATCATATCAGATGAAAACCTTGGGCGCTGAGGATCCTACAACCCAAAATTGCAAAAAATGAACATTTTTATTCAAAAAAATTTTTCATTGAACACTTTAGAACAGAATGAAGTTAATGTTGATTTTGTTGCCAAACCTCAAAACATGTGTTTTGTCTTTTTAACTACAATCCCAACTCCAATCAGGTAGAGTTGCAAATATAAATCAATACATGATTCAGTGTTTTGAAAAGTTCAACCATAGATATTTTATTCCCAGTAACACACACAAAAAAACAACATATCAAATGTGAAAACTGAGATTTTTACCATTTGATAGAAAGTATTGAATTTTGAATTTGATGGCAGCAAAACATCTGAAAACAGCTGGAAGTGATGCAACAAAAGCTTTAAAAAGTAACTGACACAATTGAAAAAGAACTGACTGTCGAGCAGTAAAACTCCTGTATCAGACAAGAATGACACTACATCCCTCTCCTAAACTCCAGCAGCTGGTCTCCTCACTGCCCAGATGTTTACAGGCAGATGTTAAAAGACGAGGCAACAAACATCACCCCGTTCCAACGATGTTTTCTATGAAATGGTCTCAATTTCAACATTTGACATCTTGTTTTATTGATGCAGCACAGCGTCCCAGCTTTTTTTTTTTTTTTTAGAACCAGAGTTTTATTTGAGAAACTGGAAGTCAGACCAAAAATAACTCTTTGGTATTTTGGTCAGCCTTGTTCTACCACTTTGCTCTGTCAATAGAATCAGTCAGGCAGTAATATTCTGTACCTGGTTCTATCTCTTCAGGGTCTTGGGGAGCTGGAGTCTATCTCCAGCTGTCATTGGGCGAGAGGCGGAGATACAAATGGACAGGTCGCGTCAGGAGAATAAGAATTTAGAAAGATACATATTTTTAAATTACTATAACTTGAATCCACATTGGCTCCTTTGTGTTTCTTTAATATTTTATGACCTCTCAACATATAAAGCTGTTATTTTCTCTCCTCCTTTAACAAAAACAAAAAGTCTGCTGACATGGAAACTTCCTGACACAAACATCAAATAGAATTTATTATGTTTTATTATTATTATTATTTTTTCTTATACATTGGATCCTGTTGATCTGAGTCCAACTGGACATTAAAACACACTCATTTCTGATGGTTTTTTTTATTTCTAAGTCTTTCTCTTTTGTCTGAAGGTAACTCCATCTGGAGATGACGAGAACAAGTTGACAGTGAGTTTGTTTTGCTTGATTCTACTGCAGTGTAATGAACATAAACATCTGTGTTGCTGCCAAATTCCTAAATCTGTTTCAAGAATAGTTTTACTGCTCTTAACATGTATATTAATATAAATCAATAGTGTTACAATCACGGGTTTGGATGTTTGTTTTGCAGGCCAAACCAAGGCTGCAGAGGGAAGGCAGCTGTGCTTCTCTACACAACTCACTGATGAGAAACAGCATCTTCCAGCTGATGATCCACACGCTCGACCCTCTTAGTAATGAAGGTAACACACGCTGAGGATACGCAGACATTATCTCGGCTGTTACGACTCGAAAGTTTGGGGAAATGTTCTTTTTCTCCTTCACAGACGTCACATTAGACCGATTTATGTCTGTTTCTTTTGTTTCAGGACGATTCAAAGAAAAAGCATCAATCCTTCACAAAATGGCCAAGAAGAAATGTAAAGAAGATGCTGTCAGTGCCAATGGTATAGGTGTGTAACCATAACAAAAGCTAGCTAACAAGCTAATTATAATAAATAATAATAAATAATATTTTTAGCATGTCTTAACAAACTCTTTCTCTGTTTATTTTATGTTATTGTTTCAAGTTGATAAAAAAGTTCCCAATAGCTCGAAGGTTGAAGTGGAAGTGACGCCACCAATGAATGGTGTTGCAGGAGAAGACCAGGTAAACCTTCTCTTTACATCATCATAATTCAAGTAACTTTAGATTTGGCTTCATGAAGAAATTTTCAGTTCAAACTAAAACAGAAAAATAATATTTATATTAAAAATATACATATACTTTGAGGTTTGAAACTGATATACGTGTTAACCAACATAAAAATGTAAAGTATTTAATACTATGTGATTAATTCACCCTCAGGGAGGTGAGGAAGAGGAAGATGAAGACCAGCCACTGAGTCTTGCCTGGCCTGATACCACCAGGAAACGGCTCACCTACCTCTTCATCCTGCCCATCGTCCTCCCGCTGTGGCTGACGCTGCCTGACGTCAGGAGAGAGGTGAACACGCAAACACTCACTTAAAGTGACACTGTAATGTCCCAGTGTATGTAAACGTTTCACTAAACTACAGTTTATTATGTTCTTAACTGGTTTTAATGTTACTTATAGAATTAAAGTGAAAGTTCGGACCTTCTGTAGTAGAGTTCTCTGGAAGGCTCAAGAAAGATGAAAATCTTACATGTGATCAGCTAATTAACAAGCTGAAAGCTGATGACTGAGCCAAGACCAAAATGGGTGGTTTTAAAACTACACAAATTGTAAAAATATCAAAAGAATTCATGTGTACACCGTTACAAACCCTTACACTGCAGTAAGTTTCATATTATGTGTTTTTACAGACAAAATTTGAGATATTTCCTGTGAAACACGCACGGTCAGAATTTCAAAATAAAACATTTCTGCTGTCTGTGTAATGCAAAATTAATTCTGGGATTAAATGTCTGCAAAACTGCATTGTTCTGAAGTTTTGGGATTTTTTGTAATTTGCTGTGTACTGGCCTCACTGAGACGTGAACTTATCTGCTCTGGACAAATAGGTCAGAGATGACAGACGTGTGGTGCAGGTGACATCTCGTCTGTTTTACTTTTGAAAGTCTTACCTATAAACGATGCGTTTCAAAACATGTCATTGGTGGAAAAAAATCTATGATGATTTGTTGTTACTTTCAATAAGATAATGATCATGTTTTAGGCCTTTGGAAAACGACAGGTAAAGTCAAACCTGCTGGTTGTATTGTGTGATATTGTGTGATTCAAATTCTTACCCGAGCAAAAGTTAGATATGTTAGATAAGTTAGATATGGATTATTTGATTAAGATGCTGTTTTTTGTTTTTAGGCCTCAGAAAGATTCTTTCCCATCACTTTCCTTGGGTCCATCTGTTGGATTGCTTTCTTTTCCTACCTGATGGTGTGGTGGGCTCATCAGGTACGCAACAAATACAACTTTCTAATCTAATCTGTTTACTTTGTTTTCTTTTGTACTTGTGGCTTTTTGTATCAAAATGCAGAGATCAAGGTTGATCTGCTGAAAAATGAAACTGAAGAAAAGGTCATCAGGAAGTATAAAAACTTTATTTAATCAGTTTAGTAAAGACAGATGTGCAGAACCCTAAAATGTATGAATTCATTTTTTTGCAGGGTATCATAGAATGTTAGTAGTTTGGGTTCAAACTCGTTGGACATGTCGTACATTTAGGTTGTATTTAATCAAAAGAAATTATGTTTTTTTCCCTGAATTTATAACTTGTCTTGACAACTCACTGTTTTTTTGTTGATGCATGACAATAATGTTGAATAATCAGGCTTTGAACCTCATGTTTAACAGACAGCGCCGATTCTTATTGAATTCCTTCACAAACAAAATTTTATTTATTTATGCAGCTCTTTTAAAACACAATATAAACAGAAGTGTTGCAACAATAGAGCCTTGTGGCACCCCCATGTTAACACTTAAACTGCAAAAAATAGCAACCTTCAACCAGCAAAATGAGCATTATTCCAAAGCGTGAGACTATCGGTGTAAATCAGACATAAATCAGGTTTACTTTCAGCTCTATTTATATATTTTGTTGCATTCAATTTCATTTCCTACTGGGCAGGTTGGAGAGACTTTTTGGATCACAGAGGAGATCATGGGTTTGACCATATTAGCAGCTGGAACCTCAATCCCTGACTTGATTACCAGTGTGATTGTAGCAAGAAAAGGTTTGGGAGACATGGCTGTGTCCAGTTCTGTAGGCTCCAACATCTTTGACATCACTGTGGGGTGAGTCCAGTAAAGACATGTTGACTTATATCTGACCATGAGCCATGAAAAACCTTATAAACACACTTTTATCTGCTTTCCTGTCTCTCTTCCAGTCTTCCATTACCATGGCTCCTGTACAGCATCATCAATGACTTTAAATCTGTGGAGGTGAGCAGCAATGGCCTGTTCTGTGCCATCGTCCTCCTCTTCCTCATGCTTCTCTTCGTCATCGTATCCATCGCATCTTGCAAGTGGAGAATGAGTAAGTTTCTGGGCTTTCTCATGTTCCTGCTCTACTTCTTCTTTCTGATCGTCAGCGTCATGCTGGAGGACAAAGTTTTGGTGTGTCCTGTCACCATCTAGACAAGCAGCTCCTACAGATCGAGAGCTTGAATTTACTATAAGAGTGCAATAATAAACTGCCTGTTATCTGTTTCACATGCTCACAATAGACTTTGTATGCTATACACACCATCACACACACTCACACACACATTTCTGTTGGAGGTTAATCAGGAATTGCAAGTCTGCTGATTCAAGCTGCTGCATTACAATCTGACAGAGGTGTAAAGGACAGACTTTGCTCACCCAGTGGGCAGACTTTCATTGCACCATGTGACTACATCCTGTAGCCATGATTGGCAGATCTCTACTGATAACGCATGGATGTTTAACGCAACTCGAAATGGAAACTGAGGTTGCAAGAAACTTTTTGTTTTCAACCAAAAGACTGGATAACAGCACGAGAAGAATGTCCAGCACTCAGAGACGTGACCAGGTCAGGACTAAAAACTTGGTTCAGACACTCAAAGGAACGTGTTTTTGTTGTTTAAAAATCCATGAAGAGAAAAGAAAACACGTCATCGTGATAGCTGATTTATAGTCTTTCATTTAAATCAGGTAATGCAACATAATAGACAGAAAAAAATCTGCAGTTAAAATTTTTTATTTGGCAGAAAAAAGGTATGTTACTGTTTATCCCATTCATAACATAGTGCATTAAACATGAGATAGGTACAGGTCTGCTGATGTTCTATGTATGTTTGTTTGCATGCATAATATTTGGGATTTTTTTAATTTACTGTAATGAGCTTTTGAACAAGACTTTGTTCTAGATGCCTTTACATGAACCTCTTTAGAAAGAAATTTGTTTTCTTGATTTTGCTTTTTTTGGATGCAAAAAGTTGGAAAAAGATTAATGTTCTCTGTTGCATTTTCCTTGTTTAACGTTTTCTTCACATTAGGTATTTAATAAAACAATATTCAGTGAACACTTTCTGCAACATTTTAATGTGTAAAAGCTCATGTACTCTAAAACTGGACACTAATTTTGTCTTATTCAAGAACAAGAGTCCAATTATTGATGATTCCATTATTATTGATTGATATCTTCCATAAAAATGACTCTGATCATCATGTTGTGAGTCAGATCATGTCAGAACATGTCATGTTAAAAAATATGATCTATATGATAATCTAAATCTAAACAACATGCACATGTAGAAATGTATTCACTTTTTCCTTCTTCAATGTATGTTTTTGAAACTAAACTTCTGTCCTCAACAAGTAATACACGGATAAGTTATAATAATAAACTATTTATTATACAATAAAAAGTCTGTGTAATAAAATAAATCACCTCCTGTTAATGCATTTACTCTCATTTCTAAATGTGTTTTAATGCTATTTCTGGGTTTTAGGGGTTTCCGACCTGTGAATGAAATCAGGGGAGAGTAAAAGTGGTGTGAAGCTAAAATCGACACTAATTTTGCTGCCTTAAAGAAACAGCACAATTAGTGTAACTGTTTTTTTGTCTTTCCATTTGCTGAAAATCAAACTTCAGTTAAACTGTTGAAATTATCTAAGAATAAATTTCAACCTTAAAAGAAAAATCTTACCTTGGAAATATATTATTTGTTTGTGTGCTCCTTTTATCATTCAACATATAAACAATATTCTGGACACGAGAATTTTCTTTTCATGATTGTAGTTATTAATGTAAATTCTGCATTCACAAACCTTTTTTTTAATCTTTACATATATATATATATATATATTTTCCAAATGAATGTAAAATGAATTTTCCATAAGAATGACACCAACTGCTCCTGATCTCAAAATATGTGTTTTCTTTAGTGTTTATATTTATGCTTTCTCTGTAACGTTTGAGACAAACAAATAAAGGAATAATGAAACTTTCACATGCAGTAGTTTTAAACCTCATGTAATTTTTTATGCCTCAGTTTGAACTTAGTTTTCAATGCAGTATTATTTTGATTTTAGTTTTCATGACTCATCTGAGCATCAGTTTCCTTTTAATGAATCGGTGCATTTTTAAAAATGTTTATACACTTTTCTTGAATTTTACTTGAATCCTGTACAAAACTGTAAAAACATTATTCAGCTCTGTAAAAAGTGTTATGAATAAATAAATGGAAAAACTCTGAAAACTGTTTATATGACAGTATTTTAAATGTAATGGTCCTTATGTCAAACTTGCTTATATCACCAGATAGATTTGCAATGTCATCTATCAGTCAGTGACGAGATTTACTTTAACACAAGCTTCTTACTGAGTTGTACGTGGCTTACTGCCATCATCGCCACGATAGGACACCGATTAACTGGACAACCGAGGACAGCCAGAAAAAGACAGACTCACCAGTATGTGTTTTATCTGCATTCATCTTCAGCAACATTTACTGTCCTCCTCGTCCAATCAGCACCCTGAAGACAGATGATTTCCATCCTCATTTCATCCATCTTTTTAAATTAGATGTTACTGAAAATCATAAAGTCACTTTTTGATTTAGTTTTTTTGTTGTTTATTGATTAATTGTACAAACTAATGTTTTCTTACATGCTCTTAAACAAATGTGTTGGTTTTTCAAAATAAAGGAGATGTGAAATATAAGACTTTACAAGGTTTTGTAAGTCTAACATGCCCAGAAAACCTCAGATGAAACATGATCTTGGCTCATTTTGATCTGCTGACTGTACGGATACAGCTTTTTAAAAGAATGCATTGAGTTCAGGCTTGCGTGGGACATTTTATTGATCCCAAACAAGTTTGTAGGCCAATATTAAACATTATGAGAGCATTAGCTTTCTTTGATCTTGCATTTTTCATTTGAGAAGTACTGGAACGTCTAATCCCAACTTCATCTCCCTCTAAATTCTTTTTTGTTTTCACCCCCTTAAAAATATCCAAAATAAAACAATTGTGGCAGATATTGGTAAGACACACTAAGCACTAATGTTGTTCTGCAGTTCTGAAACTAAAAGCTAAAATTATTTAACAGAAAGAAAATCAACTATTTAAACTTTAAGTTTACATGAAATATTACTTTATATTTTTATTCGTTTATATACTGTATAATACTGTCGTATTAAAAGTCTGTTTTTTTTCTCGAGCACTTCTCACTCCGCGCCGACAGGTGGCAGTAAGGAATCTTATTATTATTTTGATAGTGCTACGGAAGCTGCGGCGGTCAGTTAGTAAAAACAAAGCAGCGCGAGTCGAGCTGAGCCATTTAACTGACATCAATACATTCACGGAGCAGAATGGACCCGTCCGAGTCACATGGTTCTGATGTTACCGGTTCCGCCACAGAACAGAGTCCCAAACCTGAACTTTCTGCCGCAATGCGAGCAAAAATCGAGAGGAACCGGCAGCGAGCGTTGATGCTTCGACAGGCGCGACTAGCGAGCCGCCCTTCGTCCGCACAGGAGGGCGCAAGTTCGGCCAAAGTTTCCAAGACCATCGACTCCGGTGCTGGTTTCTTTATCGAGGAGGAAGAGGACGGAGAGGGAGAGCAGAAAACCAGGGAGGTGGTTCACCAGCCAGGTGTGTTTGTGGAATTCTTATAACTTGAAACTGAGAGCAAACATGTAAGTTTATGTTTGTTGTTTGTGTTTTGTTCTCAGCTCCTGTAATTGAACCAGATTATCTGATCTGTGATGACTGTCAGAAACCCTTCATGGATTCTTTCCTCAGCAACAGCTTTGACTTATCTGTGTGTGACAAGTGCAGGTACAAAAAAATAATTTATTATATAATTTCACCTCTGAAAGATTCACTAACATGACTCAGTGAAGATAAATGCAAATTAAATTGTTGCAAACCTGTTTAAAAAATTAAATACTTTAACTCTGTGCAAAGTTTTTACAGTTTATTTGTAGGCGTCACTGACATTTAGATTAATATTTAGATTAATACAATATAAATTTGATGTTAAGTTGCCTGATTTTCTGTCTCATTGTTGGCAGATCTAACATCTACAACTTTGTTGTTTTCAGAGACAACGAGGAGAAGCACAAGCTGATCTCCAGAACAGAGGCCAAGCAGCGCTTCCTGCTGAAGGACTGCGACTTTGACAGGCGAGAGCCTCCACTTCGGTTTATACTGAAGAAAAACCCCCATAACCCTCGCTGGGGAGACATGAAGCTCTACCTGCTGCTACAGGTGCACAACGTTCTGCGAGGAGACACACAGATTCTCACAAATGTAGGAGGGAGTAAATATGTTACAAAAAACAGGATCTCATGATTCATGAAGCCTTTGAACTGCTCAGAAGGTTAACATTTATTTTTAAGTTTAAAAGACTCAGTTTCATTTAAAAAGCACCAGTTTTTATCCATTTTAAACCATAAATATTTGCTGGATTTTAAACCACCTTATACAACCAACCTGGGACATTTTGTTCTTTTCAACATCTGAAATATATATGAATATAAATATCTTATTAATAGTAAGAGTCAGATTGTGATATTTATTCGTCAGCAGATTTATGTGGAACTCTTTCCAGAATTATATCTGAAATATTTTTGTGCACGTCAGATAGAGAAAAGATGTCTGGAGGTTTGGGGTTCTGAAGCAGCTCTGGAGAAGGCCAAAGAAACGAGGGAGGAAAACAGAGAGGTGCAGAAACAAAAGCGCTTCAACAAGAAGGTCAAAGGTCAGTTTTCTATGTGAGGATTGTTTTTCAGGCTCAACCAGAGTTCTGTAACATTCACATCACTCATAATAAATGTAATTTGTAAAGAGCAATGAAGTTGCTTTGACCCTTAAAATTAGGATAAAATGATTTATACAATAAGTTATTCATTTATGTTAAAGTATAAAGTTCCACCTTTAGGTTTATAAAAACAAACAAACATCAGATTATTGTTCATGCTGCTGGAGATAAACACCAGCCTCCACCAGGATCCTGCAGGTTGGATGTAGTTTAATCATTTATTACTTAATTGTCCCCAAAAAGCCAAAACATCTACTTCGTTAATGTGTCTCGGGCTCTTTAATCAGTTTGTTTCTGTTACGTGAAGAATCTGTTTAATACAACAAGCTCTTATTCTGGTAACTGAACATGTTGAAAACATTTACATTGATCAACAAAAGCTGTTTTTTATGTAACGTGTCTCCAGTTTTATGTAACATGTTGGTTTGTGGTGGATCAAGAGAGTCAGACTGACTCCAGGTCAGAAAGATTCAGAAACAGAACAAAGTTAAAGCTGTTGTGTTTATTGAGTTCTGGTTCTGGAATCAGTTCAAACAGGCAGAACAACCTGGTTGTAATATGAGTTTCATTCTGCTGCAGAATCATGATCCATTTCCTGTTACTCAGATTTATGTCGGTCAAAGTGACAAGGAGCCGCTTCGGAGGGGCTGAAGAGCCACATGTGGCTCCAGAACCGCAGGTTGCAGAACCCTGGTCACAGTGTGTGTGTGTGTCTCTCTCTCACAGAGCTGCGCAGGGCAGTGAGGAGCAGCATGTGGACCAAGAACACCAGCACTCACCAACACGAGTACGGACCAGAGGAGCTGGTGGACCCAGAGGAGGACCTGTACAAGAAAACCTGCACCACCTGCGGACATGAACTCACCTTTGAGAAGATGTAGACTGAGACTCTGACAGGTGTGTTCCTCCTCCATCAGACCAATCCAGGGCACAATAACTAAGACCTCTGAACATAATCCAGTATAATCTCATCAGTGTTTCTGACAGCTCTGCTGGAAACGCCGTCCACGAGGTCAACGATCAATCACTCCCCGTTAGCTTTAATGCTGACTCACTTCTCTTTGATGTTTTTCACTGATTACTTCACTTCCTCTGAGAGTTTTACACAAAATCTTGCAATTAAGGAATGCAGACACCTTACTGAAACCTAAAAACACTGACTTGCATAAAACTCACATCAACCTCACTTAGTGGATTTCACTGATAAAAAAAAAAACTTTGTATATATAGAATTAGATGTTTTGGATAAATGTTTCAGATTACGTAATCTGCTGCTGTCTTATCTGCTGGTTACATGTTTAGAATTCAACTATTTAAGGTGGATTTTAGAAACATGTATCACTATGAAATCGTCATCAGATCCACGTGATGACAAGTTTAATTATTTTGGAAATAAAGATGTATATATTTTCTACAAGTTTTGTAAAAATCCTGATGAAATGCATCTCTGTATTAAAGTCTATTATTTTTGAAGTTTATTCTTTATGAGCTCTCTGTTATGTTCCGCTCTCATTATTATAATCAGACAAATAACATGTAAAAGTGTTTTTCGAACATGTGTGTTTTATTTCTGTTGGTTTAACAGATAAAAGGTTTGGAAATCAATCCAAACAAGACGTTTACAATCTAAACTTGACATCAGAAAACATGCTGCAGAAACAATCTGTGACTAAATGTCGTAAACAAAAGTGTAAAGAATAAAAAAGTAAGTCTTCAAATAAAAAAAAAAAAAACAGACCAGATTAACTATAATCATTCACAAAATCAAAACTTTAATCTTAAAATTTGAAGTTTCTAAAACCTAGCAGCTTGACAGTTGAGACTGCTGTAAATCCCAGCAGTTTCCAGCTTATACAGAACATCACAGTGTAAATGATTCGCTCCTGACGTGTCAACAGACACGATATTAAACATCTCATATGGAGGAATCAGCACTTCATCCTCATCCGAGTCGAAGTCTGTGTAGGACTTCAGATAAGCCCCGAAACACGTGCGTATTTCAAAGCAAGTCCTCTGACCAAAATGTCGCAATTCCTTGTTCAACGAGCTTGACGCAAAAGATCCGAAGCGAATGTTTTGTCCTGGTTCTCCAGTGAATAACAGTCTGCTCCGTCTGAAGGTGGTGTAGCAGCTCCTTTGGTTGAGTTTCAGGAGCCTGATGGCGTCAGAGAGCAGGAAGTGAAGAGCGTGAAACTCGAAGGTGGTCTTGTAGAAAGCTTTCCCCTTACGAACAGCACGGTTCAACTCACTGTAAGACCCTGCTGTGTAGGCACACAAAGCCCTGAAGTGATTGATGGACAGCTGATCGTAGAAATCCCTGTTCCTCGACGCTCTGAGGGCGCACATGTTGGTGTAAGGGGTGTTCAGACCTTCCCTGGTGCTCCTTGGTAAGTAGTGACGTTTCACCTTGATGAGCATCCTCTCGGAGCAGCCGTTATACATGTCATCAACAGAGTCTGGAGATAAAGTCAGAGGGATGCTGATCAGACCAGAGCGAAGCTGTACGGAACCTCCTGAGGTTTTCTGTACGGAAGCCTGGATGGAAACGTTCTGAGTCTTTACAGGATCCTTGGAAGCCGAATATTTGTCCTGTAGCACAGACGTCTTCAGGTCTGTTTGTTGGACATCAGAAGTGTTTAAAGTGACTGTATCCTGCTCGAACAACTGTAAAAAAGTAAGTGTTCACAAGAAGATGAACAGACATAACAGAGAAAGTTTAAATAAATGTACAAGTAAAGAAATAAATCCTGAGTACAGAATGTTTTTTAGTATTCATTTATTACTTCAGCAAACTCAGCTGGATCTTTATTTCTCAAAATAATCTTGATGTTGGCACATTTTTATGTAGATTAACTTGTAGAATTTATAAAATTCTCAACATTATAATCTATTTCTAAGAAATACATTAAAAATTGTTATCAAATGCACTTTTGGTGGGTCATCACTTAAAATCACATCTGAGTTTTTAACCTAAAAGCAGATCCCTCATACTGATTCTTCACATCATATTTCATTCTGTTCAACTTACACTGTGTTTATTCAAAGACCCTCTTTTTTACGTTTTTGTAATTTTGAACATTTTTTATTTTTCTAAAATATATTTTAAATTCTAGATTTGAATTTTGTAACTAATTGTTCAAAGAACACAAGACTAATTTAGAGTTTAATTTAAGGATTATAATTCTACCAGCTGAATCTTTAATCTGCACTAGTGGAACTATGTTTGATCATTTTGCACTTTGTTCTTACCGTCTTTGCATTCAGGTGTCTCATCAATACACCGAGGCAGCAGAGAGTAAAAAATAGGAATTTGTTGCTTCTCAGCATGTTTGACGGTGCCTAAAGGACGAAAACAGAGAATATTGAGGATTAACAAATTCATTGTAAAAAGAGTATTTTAATATTTATCATTCATGTAAATCAAAATGAGCGTTTTTGCAAATCAGATTAACTGCAAAAAATGGTTTTAATTCTTTGAAAATGTTTTTCTTCTTAACAAGATTTAAAATCATTTGCTTTAAGAGTGAACTATATTATAAAACATAAGATTTTAATCTTACCAAGTCAAATCCCTGCAGGTGTTCAGACATCAGTGAGTGTGATGATTCTGATCCAGATGTTGCATTTAGCTGCTCTTATAGTATGAGGTGAAAGCAGGATGTAGAAAAAAAATCATGTTTTAACCCTCTCTTGTAATTTCCCTGGAATTCCTTCATTTAATTTTTATTTTTAAATAACAGAAAGAACCGAAGTTGAGTCGACTTCCCCAAATTACCGTAACCTTTGGTTTTTGTTTTTCCTGTGAATGTTGGGACATCAGTGTGAAAATGGGGACTCCAACACTGCTGAAAAGACGGAATACTTTCTTGTGTGGTTAGTTATAGAGATTGAGGAGCAGCCGAAAGCAAAAGAAGTCGTCAAGCTCCATCTTTAATGTTTTAACGCTTGACGTTTGACCAGTAAGAACCTTTTATTCTGGTCAGACTATCAGCATTTAGTTGGAATTAAAAGTGAAACCTTGGTTGGTTGAGAATTGCAAGGAAGTTGGTGTATTTGCTTAACCAATTGCATTTTACATTCTTTTACTGGAAACTCCCTCTAATTTTCCCTTTCAACTGAGCTTTTATAAAAATAAAAGTATTTTGGTATCACTTTACTTTCAAGCTGACCTTCTAAATGTCTAAAAAAAATAGTTAATGCAGTTTCAACAGAAGCTGTAAAAACATACATATATACACACATGTAAATAAATTCAGATAAGGGTAGAAGAGATAATTATGTATTTTTATATTTCAGGAGATCACTTCAGGACAGATCTTTTTTCCAACCCAATCATAACTGCAAATTTTACAGGTGTTACAATAAATTTCCCTCTTGCTTCTATTAAAATGAAAGAAACCCAGGTTGAAATGTTGGAGATTACGTAACAAGAGACTGAGTCCAGAGAACAGGTGGACCACTTTGTGTCCTGGTGTAGCAACAATCGTCTCATCTTGAATGTGAACAAGACAAAAGAGATGATTGTGGATTTTAGGAGGAGCAACATGCCAAAACCCATTTGCATCATGGGAAAAGTGGAGGTGATGGAGTATAAATACCTGGTGTTCACCTGGACAACACACTGAACTGGAGACACAACTGTGATGCTGTTTTAAGGGACAGAACCGACCAGACTTAAGCTTAGATTCTTCAATGTTTGCAGCAAGATGCTGAAGATCGTTTAAGTCTGTTGAGGTCTGTTGAGTGTGATCACACCTGCAGTCACCTGTTGGGGGAGGAGCATCAGAGGAAGTGACATACTCAGATCTGCTGCAGGAGATTCTTCCTACCTGCAGCTTGAACCCTTCATGACCCCAAAAAATATGAAATTATGATTGTATTAAATATCTTTTAGGTACATTTGTTTGAGTAGACTGTTGCCTCTTTGCAGCCAATCAATTCATACTCAAGTGAATTTGGCAAAAACAAATTTCAATAAAGATACGAGTTGAACTTCATTTTGTTGGCTGAAGAATAGGAATGTTGCACATTTTGGTTGGTCTCGTATTAGAGTGGCATTTCTTCTAGATGTCAAGGTTACAATTCTAGTCCCGTCTTGATGGGGGCTTCACTACGTTGACACTGGTCTTAGCTTGTTACATCAGCCTCCATCTACCATCCCAATGAGAGAAACATTTCATCCCTTCACAGCACAGATCCCAAATTCAGTAGAAATGTAATATTTTACTTCTTGTGGTTGAGTGTGGCCCCAGAGAAAGTCATGCAGTTTTATAATTGAGACATGCTGATAATCTGCACCAGCTGAGCTCTTTAATAACTTTATTAATTCTCATAATATAATACAAAAATCATTTAAAATCTTGTTTGAAATTTAGATCTAAAATACAAATGTATCTTGTACATCCCGGATTCCTTCAGCATCACCCTAAAATTATAAAAGATTGTGCTGTAAAACATTAACTTAACTACAATGTGTAAACATGCAGCAATTTTTCCAAGTGTGCAAAGGGAAAACCTACATTGCTGAAATATTTCTCAATCAGGTTGAGTGCAGTCTGATACACCACATTATTGCTGTGGTTCTGGAGCATCTCCAGCTTTTCCAGTCCTCCGAGTTCTTCAACCAGCAAACACAGCTTTGTAGTTTCACCGAGCTTCTCAGCAGCCTGCAGAAACAAAGACAGTTTGTTGTACAAGTTTGTTATTTGTAGCCTGCAAGTTGAACTGCTCTGACCATGAACATGTTGTTGATGGCTTCCAGTATGACCAGAATGACTTGGGCATCTTTGGCCTGCAACAGGTTGATTATTGCTTCCAGAGCCCCACTCTGCACCAGCTGGATCACTTGATCCACCGTGCCCCCACTGGTGAAGTTAGTCACTGCCCATACAGCTTCCCTTTGAGTTTTGAAGTCTCCCTGAAAATGAAGGGAAAAAAATTAAAATCAGACCTTCAACAGTCGAGGTTGTATGATTTGTAAATTACAGCCACTTTGAACAGCAGACTATTCCAAGTGGGAATATTTAAGTAGGATTTTAACTGCAGCAACACTTCAGCAATAAACTAAGCAAACTTACATTTCTGAGCACTTCTACAAGGGGAAGAAGCAAACCACAAGTGATGAGTTGCTGGATTTGTTTACATGGACCTGCAGCTATGTTTGACAGAGCCCATGCTGCTTCCTTCTGCACAGTCATTTTTTTGTGTCTCATCAGTTCTGGTAAAACTTGAAGAACTCCAGCATCAATTGCCAACTGGGTGTGCAGGTCAGTACCACTCACTATGTTCCCAATGGAGCGGAGAGCAGGGGTCTGCAATCACAGAATGACAGAACACTCAGAGGGAATTCTCATGCCTGCAAGCATCTACTGTCAATAGTTTAAAGATCTCAGTACCAGAACACACAGCTCCTTGTGGCTCATGAGCTCCACCAGTCGTGGGACAATTCCAGTCTTCACTACAATATCTATGCGATCGTTGCTGCCATCTGTGAGGTAAGAGACAGCCCAGCACGCGTCAGACAAGATGTCTTTATCACTGTGATGCAGCAACTGGGTTAAAGGAGGAAGCATCTAAAGGGACGACAAACAGCATATTCATTTCGTTACAGTGTCCTGGAAGCTGTTACAGACCACTGATCTCATACCTGTTGGACTGCAGACAAAGGTGGATATGGGTCTTTGTTTCGGCAGAGATTGGACAAAGTCCATGTTAGGTTGCGCAGGTAGCCAACCTGCAATTACATGTGTTCAGAAGTTTCAACACAGCAAGAGAAATGTTATACTTTTTACAGTGGAAAATCCAACACGTTTCTGTTTGCACAGCTCTTGAGTGTACGCGTGACAAGAGGAAATTTTGTGGCCTCAAGGGATGTTGGTTGCAGCACAGACAAACAAACCACGTGTCCAACCAAAAGGAGGTTTGGAAGTGCTGCAACACTGATGAGAAATCACAGCTTGCTCAAGGACATTTTTTTTATTTTTAAAGTGTGAGTGGTGACAACTCAAATCCCAAAATTGTGGCATCAAAATTTTGCTACATTATACATGTTCAAACAATTTAAGAGGAACTTTGGATTTATAGAACCATTTAAATATCTATTTTAGTTCCAATGATAGTTCAGACATCAGACTTCCAGTGAAAAATAAAAATCTTCATTTGTGTCAGTTTGAATAACACGAAGAAAGTCTATTCAAATCAATATTTTGTAATGTGCCATAAAACAACATCCCTGGGTGACTACAGATTTTACTTACAGGTGTGTCTGGGGAAATGTGAGCCAACAGCGCTGGGATGACTTTACAGTCGATGAGGATGTCTCGATAAGCTGGACCATCCCCTGTGAACCAGTTGTTTCTCCCATTAAACCCAAATCAGAGCCAACAGCCCACATTACGGTCAGAACATCAAGTTTTACCTGCAATATTTCCCAGAGCCCAAACAGCCTGTTCACTGATGTGCAACATCGGTGAGGCCAGCAGGTTGATGAAAGCGGGGACAGCTCCATGTTCCACAACCTGAGGACAGAGTTTATTTAGGAAATGACACTTTCAACACATTCTGCACTTGTGTTGCATAGTGCTTTACTACAGAGACCTGCTGAGTGTGCCAGGATGTTCCAGAAGCGATGTTAGTGAGAGCCCAGGCTGCTTCAAACTGCAGAGTGGGCTCATCATCCATAGACAGGAAGGAGACAAAACGAGACAGCAGCCCAGCATCAATGATCTCCCTCAGGGGAGGCTCGTTACTTTTAGAAAGCAGCTTCCTGGGAAAACGTGAAATGTGTTACTTTCTCGTTATACAACCTGTAATTAGAGGAATATTTCAAGTTTGATCAACTTTGAAATCCTCATTACAAAATCTGCTGGTGATAATTTGTCAGCTGACATGACAGAAGGGAACACCTGGCTCACCTGGCTGCCTGACAGCCGCGCGTCTGGGCTTCTCTGTTCTCGCTATTCACGTGCGCGGTTATGTCCTCGAGACTCAAACTCTCCTGAGAAACAAAACGCAGTTAGCGGATCTCCATGTTTGACTGCGGATGTTTCGTGTTGCGTGAAACTGACCGCGGTCTGGTCAGATGAAAGCGCGTCCTCGTCAGGGAGCGATGACAGCGTGATGGTCCTTCGCTTCAGGAAACTGTCATTTCTCTTAGTTTTGCGCAGCTCCACGCAGTCAGTGATCATTTTCTCGCGAAGTTTCTAGGAAATTTGATGATAGAATTTAGTGGAAAAATAAAAGTTCTTCCCCTCGAGTTTTACAACCACCTTTCAACTTACTGCGACATCTCTCCCTTTGTTTTTAAATTTGGAAATACGCTCTTGATTCCTGTATTTCGGCATGTTTGACTCTGCTGCACAGAAACTGGTTGACTCAAAGTAAAACTTCTTTCCCCCCTCTTTAATTTACCTCCACAGGTGAATCACATTAATAGTGATTGTTTGGATTGTACTGCAGCTGAGCGCGTTTCCAATCAAATCTGAAAAAGTCAACCAGTTACACAATCGTTTCTTTCAAGAAATAATAGCAAGCAGTAACTATATTAAATCTTGGTGAATAATTTCTAGAATATGATTTTAGATCTTAAATGTTCCTTCATTCATAATGAAGGTGAACAACAGATGGCAGCAAAACACAACTGACTTACTCTGTTCATATCAGACTCTAAATGTCTGGAGGATATTAAAATCTTTACATACAGTAACTTATTAAATTGGATCATGTGAAGAGCATGTTTCAGTTTCAGACTCTGTGTTTATTCTGTTCCATTTTTTCTAAAATCTTGATCTGACGATGTTCAGAAGAGCTTCATCCATGTGATGTTTGGTTTTCCTGTGTCTCCCTGGACGATCATGTTGTTCTCCTCTTGTCTGGTTTTAAAAAGCTTTAGGGTGAGTTTTGGTCTTTATAATCATAAAAAACAGATTGTTGTTTTTTTTGCTTGTTTATTTTTTAATATAAAACTGGAAATATTTCTGCAGGTTTGTCTTTTTAGCTCAGGCAATTTATAATCCCTTCCTGCTTTAGGAAATATGTAAAACATCCTCATCAACCTTTTAGAAACATTTGTTAATGTTCTTCCATAAAACTCTTATTTGACAGACCAACAAATTTAACTCAACCACTTCCAACTTGATCTGACGACGGTTGTTATTATTAAAACTAAGAATCTTTCAGGTCTCAACTGCAGTTTTTAAAAATCTGTTTGTGAAGCTTTTTGCGAAAAACGTTAAAAACGGAAAAATGTTCACCTTTGTTGACATAAACTCACTGAATCATATGAATATTTTTTTATTTTCATGTGATGTCTTGGACTTTTTTTCCTTGATGTGATGAATGAGACATGTCTTCAGTATTAATTATCATGCTACAGAGGGGTAATCTTCCTCAGGACTGAGTCAGTTCACTGTAAAAAAAACACTTCCTCATGTTTAATGACTCAGTAATGATTGTGAAACACTAATAAATCTCCGTCTACCTGAAACTGTGGTCTTAATCTTGATTTTGAGGAGAAGTTAGAAAAGCTTGGTTTTTATTCTTTGTTTCTGCAGCTGAATCGTTTTCATTTTCACATTTTTCCCAAACTTTTCTCAACTTTTATTACTGATAAGTTGTCTTGGAAACAAAAGTCTTTCACTTAAACTTTCTGATTTACATTAACATGTAAATATGTCTGACATCAACATCTGGACATGTGAGCAAGGTGACCAAAAGGCTTTTAATCTTTTCTTATGTAAGATTTAAAATAGTCATAAAATACCTGGTTCAATTTCATGCTGTTACTGCCATAGAGGACTCACATCACAAAATAAACTGTTAATGATTAATTCATTTAAAATGATCAATGATGTATTTGTTAAATTAAGACTCTGTAAGAATGACCATTTTCATACTGNNATTTGATGAATAAACACTCATAGCTGCATAAAAATGACTATGGATCCATCAATGATTAGCAAATTATTAATTAAGCGTAAATTATTTACAACTTTCTCTCCTTTGTCTCACTGAAACTCGTTCCCATCCTCCCTGGTTCCCAGATCAACTTGAGGTGTTTATTGGAAATCATTAGTATAGATTGTTCTGCAGTGCTGCTTCAATACACACATACGCACACACGCACACACACACACAAGTGTGTTTTGGTATCCTTATGGGGACCGTCCATTGACTTCCATTGATTTTAGTAACTAGATTTATACCTAACCCAAACCCTTTTACTAACCTTAACCATTACTGATCTATAACTAACCCTAAGACTAACTAAAACTCTATTCACACCATACCTATAAACCTAACCCCTAACCCTAAAAAGGGGAGTCCCCCTCATGGGGACCAGGCTTCGGTCCCCACAAGAACCCTCGGACCCCAGAAAGATAGTAAAAGTCAGGAAACTGGTCCTCAGAAGGTCAGAAATACAAACCCACACACACACAAGTGTGTTTTGGTATCCTTATGGGGACCGTCCATTGACTTCCATTGATTTTAGTAACTAGATTTATACCTAACCCAAACCCTTTTACTAACCTTAACCATTACTGATCTATAACTAACCCTAAGACTAACTAAAACTCTATTCACACCATACCTATAAACCTAACCCCTAACCCTAAAAAGGGGAGTCCCCCTCATGGGGACCAGGCTTCGGTCCCCACAAGAACCCTCGGACCCCAGAAAGATAGTAAAAGTCAGGAAACTGGTCCTCAGAAGGTCAGAAATACAAACCCACACACACACACACACACACACACACACACACATACATACAGAATTCATTCATTGCATCTAATCTAAGCTGAGGGATGTTTGGAACCTCTTTGCTGTTTAAACAGTGTTTTCGAGCACAAATTCCTGGCAAGGAATTAATCGGGTCTGAGTTAACGTGGTCAAATTTACAAAAAAAATGATGACAAACACTCGCGCATTTTGCAGCAAAGACAAAGGTGAGGCCTGTCTGTGTGCCAGAGTCAGCGGTTCTCAGGTATCAAAGGAGAGAACAAGAACCACAACAGGATGTGGGCTGGAGTGACAGAAGGCAAAAGGAAGATATTTTCAGGTGTGTGTTTGATTTTTTTTCCATGTTTCAAAGATGGGAATTTCCATCTGAATCAGAGAAAAGGTGATATCGCTATCTGACATAGTTCAGATTCTCAGACAGGTATGTACCTCCTCGAACATCTCCTTCTTCGTCCTTCTCACCTTCTGTGTTTAGCTATTAATATTTCATGCTGCCTATCAATAACCGAGACAAGACACAGCTCAGGTCCAATCCATCACACTCACGACTGACCAGGCTTCTGAATGATGTGTGCGTGTGTTGATAGATCATTTGTTTCTGCTGACAAAGCCACAGCGGTATGGACGAACAGGCTCAACAGCTGGGCGATCGAAACAAACCATTCATCACTCCTGTTAGAAAAAACACATTCACACTGTCAGATACCTTAGAAAAAAAAAAACTCATGCACATTCATTCCATGGCACAAACAGTCTGAAGTGTAAAAGGATGAGAAATATTTTTAGATTTGCAGTTTTGATTGGACAAAATATATAAAAAGTGCAAGATACAAGAAGAAGTAAAGTCACTCTCACTTTCTTTGAAATTTTTTGCATTGTGCAGTGAAACCAGATAAACTGATGTTGGAGCTTCTTTTCCTGCTGGGGGGCCTTTCTGCATGGAGTTTGCATGTTTTTCTCATGCATGAGTGGATTCTGTCCGGGGGCTTCAGTTTTCATCCAACAAACTAGAAATATGCATTTTTATTTTACGAGACAATTTAAAACTGGCATTAGGTTTTAATTAGTTTGTCTCTGTGTGGCCAACAGGTAGTCCAGATTGTATCCAGTCTCCTAACCCCCCCCCACAACCCTGAATACAGACAAACAGTATAAAACTGATGGATGTTTTTTTTTTTGTAATTTTAGCAATAATTAAAATCACAGTTTTACTGTAACATTTTACTTTTTACTGACATTTGAAAATTTTTAACTCAGAACTGATGAATGTCAAATCTTTCTGTTTGTTCAACTTTGGGCAAACTTTTCTTTCAGTTTTAAGGTTATGAGTCAAGGGAAAACCCCAAACATTACTTTCTAAATAACTTTTAAACTTTAAGCTACTGCTTTGAAACTTGTGGATACTCACCGAAAAACATGTTCAGCTTCATATTAGACATCTCTGGCTCTACAATATACAATAGACTGAGAAACTTCAGTGAACTTCAGTAAATTCTTATGACAATATATTTTACTGTCAAACATTTGGTAGCTATAAAACAATTTTTTTAAAGAAATATTTGCAATATTTGACTGTTTTACCCTGAAAATACAAAACATAGACAAATGACATTGATGTGCTCTGAAAGCAGCTGTTTGTGACTGCAGCAATGAAAATGACAAGCTCTCTTTAAATTGTCTGTGTCTAGTCAAACTCCATCAGCATGCAAACATGAAGGTTGTTTTATTCCATCTGTGTCACTTCAAAGCTGCTGTGCTGTTTCAGCACATGGGTGACATGCAGTAAAAGTAGAAGCAGTTTGTGGTGAAAATGGGCCATTATTCCTGTGCAAACAAGGAGATGTTTTCCGTACCTGCATGCGTACTTGTGCACCTGCATCTAATCAAAAAGGAATAAAACTTTGATTAATCAAGGTTCAGTACAGCTTGGTTTGCTTTGCAGCTTAACTGAATTTGGTGATAGTTTTTATTTTCCTGTCAACGTTGAGGCTTGAAGAGGCTGAGTGGTATTATCCGTGGATCAGCCAACTCCCTGTAACAAGTAAGGAAATCAAAGCAGTGGGAGAGATGGGGAGGGGTGGAAGGGCAGCAGAGATGCATGGTGGAGAACTTCAAAGGTGAGCACAGAGTTCAGACAGATACGAGGCTCAGACAACAGCCCACATAGACTCTGCAGAGGAGACAGAAAGAGAACATACATGAAATCTACACACAATTAACAAAAAAACATCATTCTTGTGTGTCTGGCCACAAAAACACCAGCTGGTAGATAGACAAACGCAGTCGGGGGGCTTCAGGGGTCCAGTCAGGACTTTAGAGGGAGGGGGTATGAGTCAAGTATCAGGTGTATCTGAGCTGTGAGGCCCCTCGCGTGGGCGTCCGATTCACCTGCCTCTCTGGCCTGGACAAAGACCGGCGCTCTGGAGCTCCGCTGGGCCACAGACAGGACGAGTAATACAAGAAGGTCCTAATGGCTCCAAGATGAAGGAGAGATGGTTAAAAGTAGATTACGACATGGGAAAATGTTGGATCAGAAACTGCAGCTTTCTGATGATCTGAGCTGCCACCAACAAGGGGGCTTTATTCCTGGTGTTGAACCACTAGAATACAAATTCAAATCACACATACAGAAGCATTTTTTAATGATATTATATATTTTCCCTATAAATAAAAGTGTTTACGACAGGAGAACCACATGGTTTGTGACAGTCTGTGACAGTTTTCTGTCAGAAATCTTTCAGTAACAACAGCATCTGTTTTTTGTTTTTTTTTAAATAACGTTTTTTCAGCTATTTTTTGGTATTTAATCACATTGTAACAAAAACAAACTATTTTTCTCCATAATTTACTGCAGGCCTGTTCACTTTCATGCAAATAACATTTCATTTTAAACCAATTAAGTACAACTAAATATTATAGAAAATTATTATTATTATTAAATGAATGTCCTAATTCCTTCTGTAAGAAATAGTACTAATGAAACTGGGACAGTTTGAATTCTTTTGTGGTTTTATTTAAACTCATTTGTTTTTCTTCATCTTAATATGAAGTTAAACTCACCTGTCTCTCACCTGTCCACAGGGCAGGTAAACCATTCATTTGAAAATGGTCCAATACTTACTGGCTTCCTGGAAACAAATTATAAAGAACTCATGAGTGGCTTAAAACTTTTGCACACTACTATGTGGTAACATGTTTTATCAGTGCAATTTATGTTTCAGGGTGTTAAGATGAGCAGTGTTAAACTTGATGTTTTGTTGAAATGTGACAATTGTGTGTGTTTGTAGCTAGTTTTTGTGGTCTTTGCATGTTTTCCTGCCTATCCAGCTTTTCAAAGTTCTCCTGTTCTCTGCCAAAGTCCAGAGGTGTGCTTATCGAATCTGTAATTAAACTAACTACAGGTGCCAGTGTGAGCTTGCATGGACACGACTATTACTTATTAGTTGTTTGGCAAACTGACTTAAGTCTCTTACAACCCTGAACAGGATGGAAATCATCTTAATGAGATCAGAAAAATGTGAGCATGCGTATCTTTGACAATCAGCTGAGCAGGTTTCTGCAAAAATATCCAGAACAAGGCAGAAAGCAAATGATCTTTTCTTTTTTTTTAGAGATTACTGGCTCTGAAACTTGGCTCACTGTCATGTAAACAAGTATTTTTTCAGTGTAAAGTACACAAACTGAGAGGCAGCCGAACTATTTGAGCTCTCGTTTCCTGCAACATCTCAGCATCAGTATTTAAAGTATGCCGTAAAGGCCACAGCAGAGTGAAATCAGTGTAATCTTGTTTCTTGCAGCCTTGATCTCTTTACTTTCTTCTTTCAGTGTCACACATGGAATTTCTCTGAAAACACAACGATCAGAAAAAGCTGAAATCCATTTTCAGGACTGCTCAGTATTTTATTTATTTCCAGAAAAGTCACTTAAATTTCACCCATTAACTAACTCAACAGATGAATAAATGTTGTGTCTAACAGGAGACTTAGCAAAGAATCCATGTTAAAAGGGATCATAACAAACATTGTCACTAACTGCCTGTCACGGGTTTTTTCAGAACCTTTGCTTTTTCTTGGAAAGTCCCAATGAGATAAACTGTTTTTTTCATTGTGTCCTGGGGAGACAAACCTGTGATCAAACCAGAAACTCTTTGATTGGTAGTTAGACACTTGTCTCCTAGGTTACAAACACCAATTTGTTTTTCATTTTCAAAGATTATTTAGTTAAATCTGTAAAAATGACCAAAAGTAATGAGCGTTTTGTGTGAAAAACAATGTTTTCACTCCAACCAGTTGATTCTAAAGAGATTTTAGGCTGTAAACTCATCATACCATTAAAGATGGTTTGTACATTTCCCACTTCCTGTTTAAGATCGGTCTGATTTTTGACTTTCAGATGCTGTTCACCATGATGTAGATAGTTTTGGCACCTGAGACTTCTTCTTTTTCCCTCTACTTGTTCATATTTTTCATTTTTAGGCACACACTACATCAGATACAGGATCTGGTCTGAAATTAAAAAGCTGCCAAAGTAAAACTTTCAAAGGAGAAAAAGTATAGATTGAGACCACTTTAATGGATCACAAGAAAGTTTGAATTATTAGAAGCAAATAATAGAAATAAGAGGGGATGAAACTTTTGTACATGAGTCTGCAAATAAAACAAATTTTCACGTGTTCTTCCAAAGAAAGTCCTCATCCTTCAATAGAAGGATGAGGACTTCTGTATTGACAGGATATTTTTAACAGTGATTATAAATAAGGAGATCACATATAGTGACACAGAGACTTTAAGTAAAAAATCATTAAAACAAAGCTAAATATCTTAGAACGATAGAAAAAACATACAGGCATCAAAGAGCAGCGGTAGAAACAGCTGGTCAGTGCGTGTGTGTGTTTCTGTGTGTGTATGAACATGAACACACCTTCAAAGGGGACCCTGCCAGCCCACCTGACTTCATGACCCAGTGCAGGAACACATGCACCATGCAACACTCTTCCATACAGTGTACATCCACAGCCCACCTGTCATTGAGTCTCAGCGTGTGCCTGCATGTGTGTGTTTCTTCTCAGTGATTAAAACACACAAAGTCACACAGAGAGATAAATCACTGGCTATGTGGATGTTTGGGGGGGTTGCACGCATGTCCGGGCTTGATACCAGGATTTCAGCCTCATTGCAAACAAAATGGGAAATAAGAGAGAAAACTGAAGATTTTCAGGCTTTTATCCAAATAAGTAACATGAAATGATAAATTTATTATTATTATTATTATTATTATTATTATTATTATTATTATTAATAATAATATTCATACTTTTATAAAAAAATATTTTAATCATTAAAAAAATTAGTTCAATCAATCAGACAGGTTTCCTGTTTGGGTTCACAGGGAGCTGATGTCAATGGTCGAGAGGCGGAGTCATACCTGGACAGGTCACCAGTCCATCATGGTTTGGATATTGTTACATCAAATTTTTACATAAGGGGTGAAAAAATTCAGAGAAATATTGATGAATCGCCTGGAGTTTTTCTGTTCTGGTTAAAGTTCTTTTACTGTTGTAGGAAACACATACACACACACACACACTTCCACCTACACACATAATAATATAGTAACATGACTCCCTGCTCAGAAAGGCAATGATCCCTCACATCCTGATCCTCTGATAACATCAGCTAACATGTGTGTTTGTATTCGTTTCTTAGAGTACTTTAAATGTTTTGTATTGCTGAAGTTATTGTTTGTATTTATATCCAGTTTGTGTCAGAAGTCTGTGCAAACAGACACCCTCATTTACAGACACACACGCAGAGATGCATTTCTAAATATTGTGTCACTTCCACATGATGTAATTCCTGAAGGATTAATGTTGTCATCACTGGAAACACAACTTTCTGTTCTCTTCAGGTCTTTTTATTTAAAGAGAAGCTGTCATTGAGACAGAGGTGACACAATAAGACAATATCAAATACTTCACATGTGCGTGTGTGTGTGTTTATGTCTGTAAGAGGATTCGCGTGTCAGCAATGAGCAAACTGGATTCACCTCTTAGTGACAAAATAATCCATCTCGTCGTATTTTGTGTTATTCATCTATGATCGAATGGAAACTCAACTCTGCATCCAAAACCTGTTTAATTAATTTAACTTAATTAACTTATTAATTCTGATAGCCGTCCATTGAATATGATTGGTTGCAAAAATAAATTATTTGATTGACACATTAAGTTACATCATCATATGCATGGAAAATTAGTTGAATTATTTATAAAATTATTTACTAAATAAGATAATTTACCTGTTGTGTAACAATTTAAATGAACTTTTCTTTGCTTCTAAATACTATTAAATCTCAAGTTTTTTGTCTCAAAAATAAAAAGTACATGTCGAATGAGCCGTGTGTCCGCATGTGTGTGAGAATTAATGTTCATGTTTTTGTAGAGAACATCAGACTGATGCCCTGAGGAGGACTGCTGTTGTTGTGTATAGGCTCTGAAGGCTCTGAAAACCTGCCAATTTTTTGACCCGACCACGCCTCTCAAAGAGCAGTCATACACATACACACACAGGTTTGGTAAAACTTCCCTGTCTGTCTTTCATGTGTGAGGCTTAAGAGCTGTCACACACTAACAGCAGGAAAACAACAAGCTTTGATAGGCTCTCCACACCGAGCAGAAACCTGCTATCGGCAGGTCCAAACGTGTCTGCGGGTGTTTTTCTGTGTTCAGGTCAGATGCTGCTGCCCATTATGGTTTACTTTCCAAGGCAGCTGGATTTCTGTGGGATCAGGATCAGAAGGAGCTTCAACTTGCCACACATCAAGTTGTGAATTTATGTTAAAGCTGCAAAGAGTTGGCTGTTACAGGCGGGTTTTAATGTCACTGAAGCTGCTGAAAAGATGTGGGTCAAAGGTCATAGCAATGTTCATACCACAAATGGAGAGAAGTAATTCTCATGAAAATGAAAGAGGAAATATTTGAACAGAAGTCTGCAAAAACTCTTGCAATAAAAAGTCAGTGGCAGTTTCAGAAAGCTGCAATGTGTTTGCCCTTTTTTCACAACATTCTTAGCAGTTTTATTTACCAATCAGCTGATGCTTCAGGTGAGATAACTTGACACCCAAATCCAGATGAGTGACAAATTAATAGAAAAACGAACATGGAGTGTTTCAGCTGAGCATTACATCACCATATGTTGACAAAACAGCACCAGGGAATCTTTGACAAATATTCTAGTCTCTCTGCAACTCGTCTAAAGCAACATTTCAACTTTTATTCTGAAGGAGATTCTTCTTCTTTTTTGTAGTCTAGCTCAATGATCCAAATCAGTTATAGGAGGGGTTGAGATTTAGGAGCTGCACCTGAAAATGAGTCTTATTTAGCTGAGCTGATTATGCAGATTTGCTGAAAGATTGAACTTTATTAAAAATGCATATTCAAACAAAATCAAAGAATCATATAATACTCTAAAGAATATGAAGTCTTTTAAAAATAAACTGAAAGATTAGTAACATCACATTATTAAAAATAAGTTATAAGAGTTCATAAATTATGGGAAAAACAAGAACATTTTTGATAAGAGTATATATTGTATTGTTGTTTGTTGTATACAGTATATTGTTGTTTCTAAAAATTTTATTGTTATAAATAAGAACAGGGTATGACATAATAACATAATAACATGGTTACCAAATACAACAGTTAATAATAATATATATATAATCAGTTTAAAAACGATGTAGAACAAAAGTTCGACTATAAAAATGAAGAATGATTGACTGCAATCACTGAAATTCAATGTTGTTTTCAAAAGACTGAAGCTATCAGCTGCCTTTTAGTCTTTATAGTTTGTTATAACTTTGAAAAAGGGTTTACCTCCACTTAAATTGTACATTTGGGTCACATGGAATAAACCAGAAAACAACAACAAAATGAAATAAACAGCAACTCAGATTTCTGAATCAGTGAAAATCCAAGAGTCTTAAAAATGTGTGTCAAGAAAAAAAAAATTCCAGCATGAAATATTGGAAAAAGCAGCAAACAAAGAACATGAGGCTGAAATGGTTCTTTTGAGCAGAACCACAGATACACAGTAAAAGGCAAATACGTGTAAACCCATTTAGAATTGATTACAAATAGGAGATGATCAATTAATCTTCAACTGAATCCACATTAAGCAGAGGAGACAAAAACACAAAGGAAATGGATTTCAGAGGAGCAGCAGAGGCTTTCTTCTGCTCTGTCATCAATGATCCATTTGACACACATTTGTCATGTCAAGACCCGGTGAAAAATTCCAACCACAGGTTCAGTAAAACTCAATGATTTCATGTCCCCTGCTGCTGTTATGTGTTTTCTCTCATCCTTCCTGGTCCTCTCCATCATGAATCGGTGTTATTGGGTATCTGTGATGACTCTACAGTCTGTGAGGACTGAACGAACATGTGGAGGCATCTCTCTCTCTCTCCGCCAGCGAACACGCAAACGCTACTGGATTGATCTGCTAATCTAGTGGGGTGGGGAAGTGCAAGACTTTCATTTAGTTAAAATCGTTACTCCTCCAGCAAGACGGAGAGAGATAAAGGGATTAAGAATGAGAAGAGTAAGCAGTGAACTAGATCGAGAAAAGCACACAAAAAAGGTGGGAAGAGATAACACAAATGAGGAACATGACGACAATAATAAAGAAGAAAAGAATGAGGTAAAATATACTCATTTTGTACATTCTGACTGTGTCTTTTTGTAACTTTATGTGTTGCAGTTCAAACATCTTCTCATACTGCAGAGAGGGTTGTGCAGTGGGAGGTCTTTGCAGCAGTCGATAGTGCTTGGCGAGTGATCTATCGACAGAGCGGGAGCATGTGAGAGATGAGTTCAATATACTTCAATTTAGCTCCACTTGCTTTAATTACTTCCATCGTGTGTGTTTCTGGTTGTGTGCATGCGCCTCTAGAGACCAGTTGGTGTTGACACTGATAAGAAACATACAGCACCGACTTTTATTCAGGGTCTAATGATTATTTTAGAGGGTAAACAGTTCATTCAGATATATATTTATATGCGTCAGTATGTCATGTGGTTTTTGTCCATTTCAGAAACAAAAGCTAATTTTGTAAAAATAAAAATATCCACAAAAAAAACAAAGAAATCTTTAAGGCAATATTTTTAGGGGTATTCTTTAATAAAAAAAAATACTGACACTTACAATCTATCTCACAATTCACATTGGAGTTCAGTCTGGTCAAGTAAGTTAAGGTTTACGAGTGTTTTAGCTTCAGACCCACAAAATACCTGTAACTGACTTATAAAATGATAAATAAAATAAACAATCAGATCAATGTTTTTACATACATCTTCCAGACCTCATGCAGAGCTGGAACAATACTTTGATTCATTGAGTGGCAGCTCACTAAAGCCTTTATAATAACTGAGTCTGAAATGTCTAATAACTGATTTGACTTCACTTGTATAAAGTATTGGAGCAGAAAACTCTCAACTAAACACTGAAGTTTGAAATCCTCTGCTGATTTGTCAGATTTGATTATTTCTGAACTCTGATGACCTCTATTACATGCAACATTAGATAGGACTTTTTCGACCCTGATCATATTTTGTTTTATATCTGGAGTTATAAAAACAACATCAGGAGTTTAATTCAGATCTACGAAGAAACAATAAGTGCTCCTCGGGTTTTAAACGATCGGTTTATTGACATTAAATGTTTTGTAAGAAAGTTAGAACTACCGAAAGTTCAATCTACTTGTAATTATCGCCCCCCCCCCCAAAGAAGTTGACATTGGATTTGTCAGATTGGAAACCCAAAAGAGGATTTTGTTAAACAGATGTGAAATTAGAACAGATTGTCAAAGCTCTAAATAACTCACCTGTTCTGAGTCTTCAATCTGTCAGAGATGGAGACATTTTTGAAATTATGAAGACATGACATGTTAGGCAACACTTTGCTGCATTAAAGCAGCGTTCCGGTTGCAGAAAGACTATTTAATAAAATTCAGCCACTCTTGAACACGTCAGATTTTTAGGAGATAAAGTCATTTTATTAGTGAAGAACTTGATGAATTCATTCCTGTCTAATAGGGCTGTGAATTTAAAGACACGTCATTTCATTTCCTTGTTTCTTTTCTTGTCTAAATTCAGCACAGCTGAGTCACTTGCAGAGGCATTGATCTCATGCTCAGAGAAGTGATGACGGACCCTGAGTGTGTGTTGACGGCTGCAGGATGAACACCTGTGTGAGCTGCTACTCGCACCAGCACACTCGTTCTATGAAACATGAAATCATGAAAGAAACGCAGGTTCAAAATACTCTTATTCAGGAAGGGTTTTGTAAATTTTGAGCTTTTTTACTACCGACATGGAGGTTCTGAAACTTTCTGTTCTCATCTTTTTTTTTAGGTTTTGCTGTATGGACCATTACCTGTTGGATCCAACAGTGAAGATCCAACCAGTCAATGGAAACCCCCACAGATGACATAGAATAAAAGAGGTGGGATGGAGGTATGGTACTACACACTCAAACACACACATGGATCTTCACACATCAGTCAGACAGCCCTCTAGTCAGGAGAACCCCTGGCTCACCTTCACACAGATTTACAGATCACACACACACAGAGACACAGACATTGTGCTGACATGAATCTATGCAGTCACTTTGACTCACATAAACATGCCTCCTCCTCAATTCAAACACACACACTCACACTTCAAAGGAAGATCGTAACCTGACAGGCTGCCAAACACCAATAGCCCACATTGGCTTTTTCCCCCTTTCAGAAACCCACCTGTTTCTTACAAACGTTCAACTCATTCCTCTCTGTTCTTTGCCTATAGGTTTAAGATCAGTCTCTGACATCCAGTCAGTGTCCGCATGCTGGTACTCAGGCTCTTCTTGTCTTTAGAATCCTCTCATCCTCCACTGTAAGCCCCTATGAGAGAATTACACACACACACTGAACCACGTTCAACCAGACACAATGTAGCCATGTTCAGATAGGAACTGAAGGACTCTGTAATCTTATCTGTAACATGTTGCCAAGCTGATGAGCCTGTATGCTGGCCTATGACCCACAAACGACAACGTCTCCTTGATGTTCAATGCAGCTGTACAGGTAGAACTCACAGTGCTGTTGTTTCCACAGTCTTTGCACCACTGGACTAATGTTTTGGCAGCTGTTTGGGGATTTTTTTCTGAGTTAAGTCAGTCGAGGTTTGTTGAGCTCTGCAGGTCAGAAAAGAAAAAGTTTCCATACTCATCTAGTGCTATACTAAAGTATCAGTGCTTAGTTAGAAAGCAAACCCATTAAAGTAGTTCTATAAAGATAGTTGAAAGTGGCTGTTTTAAGCTAGAGATTTATTTGTACATATTATTTTACTCAGCTTTTAGAATTTTCTTTGGTTTGGATTTTAATGCTGGACTTAAATACATCGAAAAACAAAATATTTGACCACTTTTCTCCAGTTTATGGTGGCCCATTATGCTTTTTTTTTGTAGCATCGGATGTTTGCAGGTTAACTCAAAGCAATTTGAGCTACCTTATCATTTGAAATGGTAATTTTCACAATCAAATATACGTATATTACTAATCAGCTGAACAGGCAATATTTATATGAAAATTGTTACAGTTCACTTTAAGTGTGAACATATGTAAGAGGGAACAAGCTTCAACAACATAAACCATGTTGATTTGGTCTTTGATATCCTGGTGAGTCATTAAGTAAGAGTTTGGTACAGTGTAGTTTAGAATGATTAAAAAAAAATTATGGATGTTCAAGCTTAAAAAATGATTTTGAACATAATATATCCCTGATGGGCAGATTATTCTTACAGCCACAACACTATAAATAAGTTAATCTAATTGGCCAGATTTTAAACTGACATCAGATATTATATACGTGCTTATTGTTTTATCTTCGACTATCATTTTGTGATTGTTAAGTGTCTGAAATGATGTTAAAAGTTATTTACAGCTGTTTCAACCAAGAACTTAAAACCTTTAGTGTTAAAGGAAAAATCTGAAGCAGTCACTAGAAAATAATAACAAAATATTTGTCTCAGTCTTCCTGTATCATTTTATCAGCACAAATGAACCATATTTATTTTTGGGTTGGCTTATGGAAACCCTGATAGCGTCAAATAGCTGCATATCAGGTCCATCGCATGATTCATGCAAGATATCTGAGAAGAGATGTAGTGGGATGACTCGCTGCAGCAAAGCTCTACTCCTGCAAATCACTCATCTAATTGCAGTGTCTGTCAAAGGAAACGTGTCTCCTCTCATAAATGATTTGTTATTTTTCTGCTTGTGTCTCTATCCCTTTGAAAAATGTGGGTTTCTGATTTTTTAAGAAACAGAATAAATATTTAGAGTGTGCACTTCTACGCCGTTAACTTTGTTTGAATGCATCAGATCTTGAAAGGATATTTTAGTCATGTTCAATCACTGTATGGATTTTCTTGTTTTAATCAGATGGAATAAAAGACCTAAAAAGTCAGGCATTATTAACTTATATGTAGGAAACAAGTAAAGATCTAGGATCCAGTAATTGGAAATAAACTCTGGCATCTGCCCCTCATGTTGTACTTGAAGAACTTTTTTTAATCCTCTGGTAAGTCTCAAAATCTTATAGAATTGTAAAAATTTGATATACTGGATACATTTAATGTGAAAAGTGCAGAGCTGGTGAATTAACTGAAGCTGTTCAGACCCAGATGTGAGACGTTTTCTAGTTAAATTGTGGATCTGTAAAACCATTTGACCCAAACGTCCCACGAAAAGGTCACCTGCAACCAAAGTCTTTTGTCAAGCAGCAGTTCAATAAATACAAAAATTTCCAACATCTTTTTCGTGATCTTTTTATTTTATTTCATCTCATACCTGTAAAAATATATTCTCAAAATAAATAATTATTTCAAATAAATATAATATATGCCCTAACAAAAACAATTATAAATAAAATCTGTCAAAATGTTTGTAAAGGTGTCTCTTTCCATCACACATTTGATATTTGACTGCAGTCAGTTGGACAACAGCTGAATTCCTTCACCGAGTTCCTGAATGAGTGGCACACAAAGTTTTACACCTCCAGAGATCACAATAAAAGTCATTATTAAACTCCATCAGGCCTCTTCTTCATCTCCTCTTCCTCATGTGCTTTGGAGAAAAGTTATCATTTCTAAGCAGCATTTGATATTTTCCAACGTCTGTTTCCCAGAGCAAGCATGGCTGCTGTTCAGTACCCGGAACTACCTTCTCTTTGTAAACCAGCCACATGCTGTAGTGGATTATGATATCTGATTAACTTAGCAGCCTGAGTTATGTTGAAAAATCAAAAGACCTTCTGACAGCAGTGGAGCTGACACACCTTGGCAGCCACAGCAGTAAAAACCTACCAGCAGCCAGGGATTCATTTCAAATATAAAATCCACATTTGTCTTTTAGATCATGCACTCTGGATCAGCACGCAGGGTTTCATTATAAGAAATGTTAAGAAAATCCATCTGCCTGGTCACAAGGGCATTTCCACGGGCCACAGCGAGGGGAATATTTGAGGTGCATAGTCTCTTGTTCTCTAACGTAGAGTTCTTATCGTCCACAAAGATTCCTGCAGTTTGAATCTCCAGTCTGCTTTTCCATCTCAATCCCAATGATCTAGTATGATTTTTGGTGCTACTTCTGTTTCATCCACTTCAACAAGCTTCGCCATCTCCATTGAGAAGAGGATGAGATCAGGTGCGCTTGATTCACCTTTCAGCTCAGACCAGTATTTGTGCGCCTTTGGTCTCAGCTCTGGCCCAGAATATCTCTGTACAAGTCTGGAACTCTGTCTGGGTCTACAGGCCTGGGTAGGAAGTGTGTGAACCGCTGATGTCGCCTTGACCTCGTTCCATCTCGAGATGTCCCATCTTTGTTCAGCGCGACAAAGTAAAATGGCCCTTTTTCTCCATGTCGATAGATGTTTGAGGAGTATGTGTTGTACCAGTTTTCTTCAAACTGCTCCCTAAAAACACATTCTGCTGACAACTTTTCCTGCAGAGAAACCCAAAGCAAACCAAAAGTTAGACTAATAGTGGAAACAGTGCCACCTACTGGCTGCAAAATGCATTTCAGCCATCAAAAAGAAAGTAGGCTGTACTGCAGTAAAAGATTTATTTGCAATTTTTAAAAAAGCCAAAAATGAAAATGTATTGGATGTGTTATTATAACTGTGTTCTTACCGATCCGTAGAGCTCTCCTTTGTTGTTCATAGCGAGGTAAAGACCACTGTCCACCCCTCTAATGCTGACCAGTCCAACTGCAAGACTGATGAACTCCAGAATACCTGCGAACATCACATTCACGGTAGGAAAATAGTTTAATCATCTTTTAAAAATTGACCTCTTTGTAGCAAATATTACTGCAGATGAACAAATTTGTTTTAGATTTCAGTGTTAGTCCTTCCACCTCGCGGATACTAATTCTACAGACTAAAAAAGATAGCGAGATCATCTCAATAGCAAATGGTTCTGTACCGAATCTGCTGTGGTCTTTCCTGGTGCCCTGCACGGTGCCGTCGGGGTGGATCTCCAGGTGGAAGCCGGTCCTGCAGTAAAGCTGCCTCCGCCTAAGAATCCCTTTCAGATGGCTGAGGTCCGCCAGGCTTCGGGACAGTCTCTCCGCGGACACCAGGTGTTCTTGCTGCTGCCCATGTCCCCCCATCATCAGTCCTGTTACGGAGTTGTAGTCCACAGCTCCTGCCGGAGTAAGAATAAAATGCGAGCCAACCGGAGCTGGAGCTGCACCAAAGCTGTCCAAAAATCCGTTGGCGAAGCTCCCAACATCGACTGCTGCCCCCATCACAGATTAGACTCTCGAATCCTTTTTGCCAGCGCAGGAGATCCAAGTGATGTGCAAAGAGACACCGTGTACCAGCGAGGGTCAGTCCGTGATGCGATGGGAAAGAAAAGTTGGATGTGAGGGCTGAGAAAATCCCAAGTGAGCGCGTATTTTGGCGCACCGGTAATTAGACTGCCATTTAAGAGAAAATAAACTCCTGCGTTATTGTGATGTGCATGAGCTGATCCCCGGTTGCAGCAATCCCTCTCCCTTCCCTCCTCTTCTCTTCTATTTATCCGTGTCTCCTCTCCTCTCACCGCTCCCTCTTTCTCCTCACCTTGGGATACTCCCCCTTTTCTCAGATCAGGGTTTCTTCTCTTTCTGCCTCCTGCTGAATTGACTTCATCCTTGTGCTGTAGCTCTATTCTCCGTTCCCTCAGCAGCAGCAGCGCACTGACACAGCAGCCTCTCAATCTACAATAACGCGCTGCCTCACATTCACCCCGACTTGCCTTTTTATGCAAATGCACCCCGATCCCCTCCTCATATGGCTCATTTCTGCTCTTCTCCGGTTGCTGCTCTGCTGTCTCATCTTTGATGTTCAGCTCCAGCGCAGAGAGCGCAGGGACTTTGAGAGGAAATTAAAAGTACTAATAAAAAATGACCATGGCAGGCTTGTTTTCACATACTCCCCCTCCAGCTAAGCAACTATCCTGACGCTTAAAGAGGCACCGAGTTATGTGGTGCTCATAGGCACTTTGGCAGAGCAAGCAAATTAACTGTGCGCTAGTTGGAGGGTCGCAGGAGGAGTGCGCAACTCCTCCACAACTTGTGTGTGGAAAAAACACCCATGAGACGAAAATGAGAGTGTGTGCATATGTCAAACAGCATGAAAGTGACATCGCCATCATCTTAAACGCGTTTTACAACTCCAGCCCTCGATTTCGAAATAACTCAGGTGAGGAGAAAACAGAGGAAAGCCCCCACTTGCGTAATTTTCGCACTCACTTGATTTATTGCTTCTGTTTCATGTAGCTAACCTAACTTACACACATTTACAACGCAGGCACACACACGCACACACACACACACACACACACACCTGTGCAAACGACATCACTTGACTGTCAATCCCCTCATTGATCTTTTCATTGCACTTTGAACAGCGGAGAAGCCCATATATCCTTAATTGTGGTCTTAAAAGACAAATCAAAGAGCGCAGATTTCAAAGCGCGCAGGGATAAGGTTCAACAACAAGAATATTGTTTGAACTCTAAACTTAGAAAATACCCCGACACTTGACATTTGAAGGCCTTCAGGAATAAAACCATCTGTGAGGCTGATCTTTTTAAAAATTAAATCATACAGGCTTACACAGCTGAGTCAAGATCGATCTGGTCATTATGGCACTGGACAATAAGAAAAACAACACGAATCAAAACATCTGCATTGGTGAGGACCTATAATAATTTGAAGGTAAACTATTAAAAATTTATTATACTAATGAATTTGTTTAAACACCGTTTTCATGAGAGGTTTGTAAAAATGTTTTCAAAGATCTGATGCTTTGACATAATGAGTCAAATCACATTTTATGTGGCTGATTACGCCTGTTGTTTTATAAAAACCAGGGCCAAGGGGTCCTATATGTGGCATTGATTATGGCAGCTGTACAGACACGCGTTCTTGGACTCAAACGCACGCGCCCACGCAGCTCCCCCGGCTTTCAGTCTCCTGGGGGTCCCGTTGATGAATGAGTTGCAGGCGCAGAGGTGTTTAAGCGCGCACCTGTGGTCACTGCACGTTACCCACAGCATGATAATAAAACAAAAACATTAGATCATAATTTTTATATGTCTGGACTTTAGGTGTGCACGTGGTCTATCCGGTTTGTGTGTGATGCAAATAAACGGCGAGGGCTTTAACGTCTGGCGCGCGCTCCTCTTCATCCCTCCTTCACCTCATTAGTATTTATGAGCAACACAAAAGAGAACTTTTTAAACCGGATCGATCAGACTTGCCTCAGGCTGATCACATGTATTGAATATCGATCTGCCTGAATGAAGACGTCAACATCACATCTTGGACTCAGTCACAAGTGAGCAGTTCCCATGGTCACATGATTAGATTGAAACTATTATATCTGCTCGTTTCTGTAGCCACAGAGGGAAACCAAGAATGTAGGGACAGCAGCATGAGGAGGAAGGTGATGAGGATAAGGAGGGGGGCCCAAACACACACACACACACACACACAGAGTGAAAATATCACAGTCTATAATCGAAAACCTGGATAATGGAATAACTGAAAAAGTAGCCTGGAGGTTATTAATGCAAGTGGTCTCCTAACTGCTGTCTGGGGAACTCCAGGAGGTCCTCACAGGCACAATTTAGAAGGCTCTTTCAAAAGGAAAAGGAGTATTTTCATATAGCTGATCAAAGAAAAAAAAGCTTTAATTTGCATAACTTTTTGTTTAGACCTTTAAAAGTGTTTTCAGATTAGGACCTTGCTACACAATCTATTTTAACCGTCTTTTTTATTATTAGTCTTAATTTCACATAACATTTTAAAACTATCCCACATCAGTCAGGAGATACTGTTAATGTTAACTGGACATCTTTGGTTTACGAACAAAATAGAAACTAAGGGTGCAAATAAACATTCTTTAAAAACAAATGCAACCTTTTAATGTGTTATTTAAGAGATTTTGATAGTCATCTGTTTTAAACTCAATAGTGGAGGGATCCACATGCTTCATGTGTGAACAGGTGACAGGCCCATCCATTAAACTTCAACCCTTTATTCTAGCAGCATCAAAGCCATGAGAAAAGCCCCATCAGGTTAACATTAGTCCTACATGTGAGGACTTAAATCAAGAGTTCAACTTTGATATTTGTTTGATACCTGCTTCCCACTGACTGCTTTGATTCTCTGCTTACTGGATTCCATACCGATCTTCAATGGAAGGTGAAGACTGACAAGTATCTATCTATCTATCTATCTATCTATCTATCTATCTATCTATCTATCTATCTATCTATCTATCTATCTATCTATCTATCTATCTATCTATCTATCTATCTATCTATCTATCTATCTAATAATATATTCTGTGTTATGTGTTTGTTTTGTGTTGCTTGTATCAGTTAAAGTGTAAATTATATCCAAACAAACAGATGACACTCTTTACCTGTTATTCTACATAACTAAACTCACACCTGTGTGGCTTGTACTCCTCTACTCTAAATCTCGCGATAACATTGTTCAAACGCGATATTTTGGAGCTGCTCCTGAACTTACAAACCCAGCAGCAGCGGCACTAACAGCAACAATGGCTGCTTTCCGCAGAGTGGCAGCACTGGCTGGCAAGCTGAACCCGTGGTCGGCGATGAGAAGAGAACTGCTCGGTACTCAGACCTTTAACGAAAAAACACGAAGATGTTTCAAAGCTGGAATGTTCGTTGTAGCTGGAGGCGCCGCCGCTTTGTACTTTTATAACAACATGACCGGCAGAGAGAGGATGATGAGGAGACGCCGCATCAACGGTCTGCTGCCGTCCATCCCCACTGTGGAAGCCAAGGAGAAGGTGGGTAACTAAAACTGGGGCCACTATGTTTTTGCAGAGAAGCTGTTTAGCTTTTGTGTCACGTTGCCTCGCGAGCTGGTGGCTCGCTGAAAGAACCTCTTGATTTAAAACGTTTAATCCACGTTTGACTCACACACGCCCGCTCCACGACCACGGCGAACTCGTTTTAATGTTTTTTCTTAAGAGATGAGAAACTGTGTCATTTCTTTCCAAACACGCCCTGTGGAAAGAGTTCGCTCACAGTTTGGCAGCAGGACGGCGTGTGCGCGTGGAATGTCGCTCTCCGCTCGCGCTGGTGCTGAAACCAGCTGGACTCGGAACTTGTGACTCCAGCTGCTGACGCGACGCCAGGGTTCTGACCCTGTTCTAACAGCACAGAATCCAACACTGTCAGTAAATACACAGTCATACAATTAGAGATTTTTGTTTGTGCCTGTTTGTGGACACAGACACGTGACTCGGTATAAAGGCTAATGCTTTTCCTTTAGCAGACCTTCTTTTTATTCTCACTTAAATATAATTTTGTAAAATTCCACTTTTCAAGTTTCTGTCACTTTTCAACCATGTTAGAACACACATGTAATATATTTGGCTAAATAAAGACATTTTGTTTGTTGTTTTTATTGTGATTGAACCACAGATTTATTTTACAACATTAACAAACAGAGAATTGTGTTTAGTTATGGTGCTAACTTGTTTCATGTATTTAATGCAGTTTCATGCTCTACTCTCTGAAAGATTAAGCACATTTTTAACTAGTCAAGCTCTGTACCAAATTTTAATTTTATAATATAATACTACCTATCGTAATTAATAGTAAAAATCTTAATACATTTGTGTATATATTTGTTGCTAACATACTCTTGTGGGATTGAATTTAAAATCAATACCTAAAAGTGTGTTTACACTTGGAATCTAAATGCCTAATGCATCTCGAGTGATGAATTGTGGTCAGATCTCAGTTAGACGGTCTACATGCAAATGCATCACACAGTCAGCTGTTTGCTGTCCACTGCAGGATCATAGAAATGACTCATGATGCAATAACTGAATCATCCATGGAACATATTAACATCAAACGTGACCGTCACAGTTTTTAAAGATTTGGGGGTTCCTTACAATACAGAATACCATTAAATGATAGATAGGCAGACAGACAGGTCAAAAATAAATCTGTACAGATCTAAACATAAAAGACAAGGTTATGGTGCAAGAAGAACCCAAATAGACAAACACTTATTTTTTTTTTATAAAGAAATTTCTGTAAAGATTAAGTTTACATGGCAGTTTTTTGGAAAGAGACAGTCAATCTGAAATAACAGATGAAGGTTCTAAAGCTATAAAGGAAAATCACCAGCATATTAAAGGGGGAAACACCTTAAACAGCTGCTGCAGTGAAGGAAACTCAAGAACATTGTGCACCATATGGATTCTAATTGACACTCTCTACCAGAAGTATTTTATCTTTTCCTATGGAGCTGACTTGTTTTATAAACCATGTTGTACAACATGGGATTTGAGCATTTCCACATGAGCAAAATATTCGGGGCTCCCTTGGTAAAAGCAACATCAAAGCTTTGTGAATTAACTTTTTTGCTCATTAGCATTTTTACAGGAACTCTGTGTTGGAGCCTGCAGCCAAGCAGGTTTAAATTTGGAAACCTATTTGCTAATTGCACAGCTTTGTGCAGTTTCCTGCAGTTAATCAAGCTGAAGCGCTGCTTCTTCACTGAATGAGAGTAAGAGGCTTTAATCATGTAGAAAGTAGTACTGGTTTGTGTCTGTCCTCCTGTTTCCCTGCACCAGAGGCACTGATGCTATTTATAATCCCATTGAACTTAATGGAGAGTCTGTGCTAAGAATAGAGGGATATGCTCATTTTAGAAGTTCAGCCGCAATGATGAGGCACATTCAGCTCAGATTTAGCAGTTTTAGGGGAGTTTTAAGAGAGGGTTGTTACCTCATTCTTGTCTAATGCAGAACTCTTAACTGCTCCAATGTTCTGGACCATTTTTCCTGTTAAATGATGCACCAAATATATTGATGAAAGATCTGGACTGCAGGCAGGTCAGTTCAGCACCTGGACTCTGCACATGTGAAGCCCTGCTGTCGTGTTAGATGCAGTATGTGGTTTAACATTGTCTTGCTGAAATGAAATGAAAAAAATGAATGAAATGAAAAATACTTTATTTATCCCAGAAGGGAAATTCAACAATATATATAAATATGCAAGACTCTCTCTAAAACCTCGATGTACGTTTTAGTGTTTCCAGATGTGTGTTTCCCACAGGCACTGATACAACCTCACGCCATGAAAGATTCAGTTTTTGAACTGACAGCTAATAAGAAGCTGAAGGGTCCCTCTTCTGTTCAGTCTGTAGGACACAGAGTCCATCATTTTCCAACAAGAATTTAAAATCTGGACCAAATCTGACAACAGAACAGTTTTCCATAGAACATTTTAAATTAACTTTGGTCCAGAGAAGATGTTGGTGTTTCTGGATCATGTTTACATCCGGATTTTTTTTTACATATCCATCTTTACCAGATGTTGGTGTTTGTTCTGTTGTTTTTGCATTGTGAAAATAATTTTTCAAGCCTTTACTTGCCTTTTCCAACTTTTTTTAATATGTGTCTCTGCCATCAAATTTCAAAATAAAATTAAAAATATCTCAGCATCAACATCTGATTTGTTGTTTATGTTCTGTGGGAAATTCATTATGGAAATATGAGATTTACAGATCATTGCATTGATTCTATGGATTCACATTTCACACAGCATCCCATCATGCAGCTGTAAGCATAATGATGATAAGCACAATAGTCTAAATATTTTTGGCATAATCAGCAGATAAATAATTAATTTAGACTCTTGTTTAAACAATGACTGATGGCCTAATAATGAAGATAATCATGCAGGTCACAGATTTACTGTCTTTTGTTTTCGTTTAACTTCAGCAGGCACGTCCCTTTGACTTTGAGGATGGAGACGTGTACATGTCTTCCCATGAGTATCGTTTCCGCATGTTCAGCTCGGTGGAGTATGAAGGACAGCTGTATATGACTCCTCAGAACTTCATTGAGTCGGTTACCATGAGTGAACCAAGAAGTATGTATAAACTTTTGGTAGTTCAGTATCTTTCAACAGGCCCTTTAATAGAACTGTTTCCACGTGAACTCAGCAAAGTTACTGTACAGAATTTTCAAAGTAGTTGCAGCAAAACATTGAAATATGATGGAACATTTTATTTAATCAAATTAGACAAATGTGATGGAATTTTAAAGAAGTTCATTAAAATGTCATGACTGTAAACTCAAAGAAGTTTTATTTCTCCTTCAACTGCAGGAATTCTATAACATTTGTAAGCAAGAAACGACCCCTTTGATTCTCTTCTGGCACTGTGACGTTTGAAATCAGGCTCTAACTGGGTCTTTCCCTTCAGTTCCCTTCAGTTACTTTAATTTGAACTTTATTCTAGTTTAATTTGAACTTCATTTACATTCGTGCAGCAGTTTGATGTGTTTAGAGTTGATCTTCATCTCTGATCTGAATTTGTTTTTGCTGTGCAGATTTCAGCATCTGTATTTAGGGGATTTTTATTTTGCCATGTCTTAAAGCACTCAGAAATCCCAGGTTTAAGAACAACTTTGCAGATTCTGTCAGCCCTCTGCCAGTTGTAACAGATTAGGTCAGGCCAGCCAGCCTCAAAGCAGATGGCTTTACAGCTTTTGTTTAGTCTGAGATTAATGTTAGTCAGACACGCTCACACAGACACACATTCCATTTGTTCTCATGCATCCTCTCTCTACCTAGTAAATATCTAAGCTGGACAGTAAACTTTAACCACAAGTCTAAAAATGGCATTACCCACTGAGAAACAAAGCCAAAAAGCCATTTCTTTTTTCACCGTGCATATGATTGAGTAGTGTGCAAACCGTGCACCTGTATGTGTGTGTTTACATCTCCTCTTGGCTTGCTGTCATACGATACAGTCGCTCATACCCTCTTAGCAGCCGACATCCTCTAATGCCCCCTTTGAAGTTGAATTAGATGAACTTTGTTGTATAAAACAGAACAAAAGTAGTATGTGCTTTTACAGGGACATTCCACATACTACAAAGACATGCACAGAGCACTTTAGACGGTACAAATGGGCCTGCGATGATGTGTGTATACACAGCGAGTGTCTGTGTGTGTTGTGACTGTACCCTGCACATTAAGGCCCATTTCTAGATCATACAGATGTTATCTGGCCGAGCCCACCCAAACTGTCTTCTCCTCTTTCTCTTTTGTCTGGTTCCCTGGTAGACAAGAGGCCCTGGAGGTCCCTGACCAAACAGGTGAGAGACACTCTAAATCTTTCTTTTTCTCTCTCTTTAGACTGTCAGACATCTGTTGCATGTTACAGACAGGTTTTCTCCACCTGTATAATATTAATTTTCGATTCAATCCCTGTCTAACAAGTTGCTGTTCTAGTTTGGATTCAATTTAGAAAGATGTATTTTATATAATTTATGTAAAAGTTTAAACAGGTGGAGGTCTGTGTTTTCACACTGTTGAAATTTGTGTTTTTGTGTGTGGTCATCAAGGAGCTGGAGAAGATCCTGACAGAAACCCCTCCAGTGTGGAGAGGATCCTCCAAACTGTTTCGTAACCTGAGAGAGCGAGGTTAACACACACACACACACACACACCCTTATCCTTCTGCTGAAGAACAGATTGCATGTATGAATGTAAAACTAACCTTCAAATAATTTTAGCCTAGAGATGAAATTGGGTTCTGACTCTCGAGAAAAAAAACCTCGAGTAGTAATTTCTTTTCTTCAGCGCAGCTTTTGTACCTCACACATATAGTGAAGCACTGAATTCAATACAAAAAAAATCTAGCTGGATGTTTCAGAACATGTGCACTTAAATGTTCATATTGTTACCTGTGTGTTGTCAGGGCAACGACAAGTTCTCTTGTTTCTGTGACTGCAGGTAGAGCTGTGAAAAAGTATTTGCCCTCTCACAGGTTTCTTTTGTTTTTGTCCACAATGAAATGTTTTAGATCAGCAAAAGATTACTGGTTCAAGATAACCTGTGTAAATACAAAATGCAGTTTTAAAACTAGAAACCACTCAGAGAACACAGACCTCAGTGAAGCAGCTCATTCTGCTATAATGTGATATAACAACTAGAAAGAATGCTTCAAATAATTTCTGGATCCAGACTGAATCTGAATCAGAATGGGTTTAATACCAAATATTATTTGCACAATACAAGGACTTTGTCTTGGGTGAAGGTGCACAGAATATAAACCAAAGAAAGAATAACAAACATAAGAACCAGCAATAGTTTTAGTTTTAGTTCCATTAATTGAGGATTTATCAATAAGAAAGAGAAACTGGGCAAAAATAGCCTCAATGGGAGAGCTCTGAGGTGAAAACCAGTGCTGACTTTAAAGAACACAAAGGCCAGTCTCACCTTCACCAAAAACATCTTGATAGTCTCCAACACTTTTGGAACAATTTTCTGTGGACTGACAAGATAAAAGTGGAACAATTTAGAAGGTGTGTATCCTATTACAGTAAATCTAACTGCAAAGACAAATAGCAGCATACAGACAGGTAAACATGGTGATGGTCTGGGCTGCTTTGTTGCTTCAGGACGTAGAAGACTTTCTTAACTGATAAAACAACAAATTCTGCTCTCTAACAGAAAATACTGAACGATAACATGTGAACATCAGTTTGTGACCTTTATCTGATCCATGCCAGCAATGCCTCCTCTGAAGGGTGCCAACAAACAAAATCAAGGTTTTGGGTTGATCTTGTCAATGTTCTGACTTAAATCCAACTGAGATTCTGCATTGTGACTTTAAATAGTCCATCCATACTGGAAAACCCTCTAATGTGGTTGAAATAAAACAGTTCAACAAAGAATAATGGGCACATGTCTTCCACAGTGATGCGAGACGCTCAATGCCAGTTTTAACAACTGCTTCATTGCATCTGTTGCTGCCAACCAAGGATGGTACACACAGCAAATAGTTTCAGGGGCAATTACTTTATCACAGTACTGTATTTATTCTATGTTTACTCCATGGAATAGGAGTATCCTGTAACTAAATATCTCTACAGGAGATTTACTGTTATCTTACATCTGAAGGTCCATATTACAGGGTATTTGTTCAAATTGTAAAATTCCTCACACATGGCTGTTTCATGCCGAAAGCAAACAGAACAAACATCATTACGGAGTGTTTACTTCTGCTCAAACAGGTTCCTTCTGGAGTCGAGGCTGAGAGGAGCGAAAATGGAAGATTTGACAAATGGGTTTTATTTTTACTTCGATCATCTGTTTAGTCATTTACCTTTTCCTTTCAGATGTAGTTTGTTTGTTTGTTTTATCAGAAAGTTTGTGTCACATGGCTAGACATCATTTCAGATGTTCCTATGCTGTTTTGTTTGTATTTTCAAACAGATGCTAGAGGTTGCATTCAGGGGCGGCTGTGGCTCAGTGGTTAGAGCGGTCGTCCTCCAATTTGAATGTTGGTGGATCGATCCCGGCTTCCACCGCCACATGTCGAAGTGTCCTTGGGCAAGACACTGAACCCCATGTTGCCCCCCGATCTGCGTATCGGGTTGTGTGAGTGTTAGCCCCTACCCTCTCCCCCCGGTTTACATATCGGGTTGTGTGAATGGGTGAATGTAAAACCTTGTAGTGTGAAAGTGCTTTGAGTGGTCTGAATGACTAGAAAAGCGCTATACAAATACAGGACATTTACCATTTACATTTACCATTTTTAAAACATTAATCTCCATTTTAATTAATACCTTAATGATAATCAGCTGTATTTGTGGAAATACACGACAGATAAATATAAACTTTTTCATTCAGGTTAGTAGATGTGAGCTGACAAGGATTTGGAGGTTTCAGTAAAATGAACTTACTCGAAGACTGATTTTACTCATACTGTAATATGAAGATCACACGTTAATGAAGGTTTTTTGTTACACACTTTGGGACAAATCTTAGTAGTTTACCTTTCCATTTGTGATTTGTGCTAGTGAGTTTGTGTGTCCCTGTAGGTGTCTCTAATCTGGTTTGATGTCACGCTGTTCCTCCTTGCAGCTATGCAACCTGCTGAAATACCCCATCTCTTCTTCCCTCCTCTCTCCTCGTATAAAAGAAGAAAAAAAAAAGAGCTTACACTAATTAAGCATTTGCTTTAGGAGTGAGTAACAGAGGAATCGCACAGTCAGGGACCGAGTCCCTATAGCGATGATTACGCAGCAATACACACAAATGCACACTGGGAGAAGCTAATTATAGTACACCTCATGTGATTAGGCTTGTATCTGATGTGTGAGTTTGAATCTGCCTATGGGGACAGTATCCAGGAGGACTCCCTTCTTCTGTCGTTCCATCAGGAAATAGAGAGAGAAAACAAAGAGACCAGTGTGTCAGAGAGTTCAACAAACACAAATAGAAACATGTTAAATAACTATAAGATGAAATACCCAGTAAAATTCAGAAACAAATTATTTTCTTTATACTGATTTATCTTCAAAAATCATTTGTTCATTCCCCAAATGTAATTCAGCTTTTCTGCAAGGACATCCTTTGTGTAAGCAGTGTGTGTGTGTTTCTCAGAACATGCGTATTTCTTCATGCTGAGATGAACGAAGGCAGTGACAGTATGTTTCTAAGAAAAGCTGTAGATTTCAGAGAATGACAGGAGTGTTTTCAGATGAAGGATTCTGTAGCGTTGCCTGAACCCAGTTCACTATTTTTGGTCTAACATGTCAGGCTGCGCGCTTACAATACATGACAGATATTTACTCGACAGTGTAAATGCAAATCCACCCTGTGAGCTAACATGTCAGCTGTGTGTCAACAAAACACAGCTTGGTGGTTTTTTTGTTTGTTTAGAGAAGGAAATTCTAATACAAGCCTTGTGTCTATTTATCTTCCAGTTTTTCTTTTCATTGGTGTTGTGTGTTGAATTAGAAGTTCATTTAGAGCTTTTATAAATTTCACTGACTTATTTTATTTAAAATCTGCAAGAACATGCAGATTGTTAAGCTAATTTGCAGCATTTTTGTTTGTTTCATTAAGAAAAGTATTTTTTATTGTATTGATCATGATTAAAGGTAAGACTTTTTTATTTTTAGTCACTTTCTATGACCTTTTTGTTCAGTGATGCACCACTGAGAGCACAGAAGCGTAAACATTCAGGCTGTGTATAGAAACCTGAGCAGCCTCGGAGTGTCTCCTGATATTTGCAGCGCTCAGGCTACATTGATTAAACAGAATTTAGTTCCAAACCAGCTCATTTGCACAAAGCTGTCAAGAATGAGCAAAACACAAGGCTCACACTGGCTTTAACTGGTGTCATGTTCACCTTCACACACTCACAATCGCGCATACACACACACTAATGCGAGGGCAGTCTCCCATAACACTTGTGTGAGTCACCCTGAACTATCTGAGTGATCAGACAGAAAGTAAAGACAGAACAGAGAGAGCAGCTACAAGGAAGGAAAAGATCACCCCCTTAAACATTTTTCAAATGCTTATCCAAACATACACACACACAAGCCTCTGTCTTTCCTCTGGTCACCGAGGGTGTGCAAAAAGGGACTGTGTGGGGCCAAACGGCTGCTGGAGGCTCAGCTTGAAGAAGACACATTTTAAGATACTATCTTCATAAGAGGGAGGATTATGTGTGTCAGTGTGTGTGAGGCATAAGAGGCCCACAGGCTTTGAACATGTGTAAACACTGTGCAGGAGAGTCTTGAATATGACCTGTTGAACTCTGTGTCCTGATCTCATCACCAGGTATCATCTCTTACACCGAGTACCTGTTCCTGCTCTGCATCCTGACAAGTGAGTCAATCCCATCTTTACACATCATGTATTCAACACAAGTTAGTTCACCCCTGAGTTTCTGTGATAGAGCGTAATGAGAAATAGCACCCTCTTCTCTGAACGACACTCCAGGATTAAAACCTTTGTAAAAGAAAGAGTTAACAGTTGGGTTTGATAACTGAACCCCCACGAAATATATGCTTATGTTGGCCCATTTCTTTTACTTGTTTTCTCTCAGTTCTGAGTGAAAAATATTTAGAAATTCTAATTTTTCTTCCATTTATCAAACCAGTAAACTTCTCTGCAGTCCCTTCTTCTGCATCAGATATGACCTTTGATTTGAGCGCTGTTGCATGTAAAATCGTATGCAAAACATTTCTCTTTCAGGAAACATTTGTTCTCTCCCAAATGGTCGAAGAGATATGGCAACATGAAGCACATGTAGTTAAATCTAAACATGACCTAACTTATCTTATCTTTACCTTCTGGATACCGTGCAGAAATGAAACTGCTATTTCTCTGTGTTTTGGCTGTGTGCCACTTCTTTTCTGGTTATTTCTGGCTTTAAAATGACCTCCAATAAACATATGCACTCTCTCACACCCTATGTGTTCTGCTATCTGTTCTCCAGAACCTCATGCTGGCTTTAAGATTGCTTTCAATATGTTTGATGCAGACGGCAACCAGATGGTGGACAAGAGGGAGTTCTTGGTGGTGAGTTCCTGATTCGGAGAGATTAACAATCTGAATATACGTGCATATCACACTGACACTGCTGTTAAGGATATTAGAGATGATTATCTATGATTTTTAAAGCAATATAAGTTAAAAGCTTAATTATAACAACTGTATTCATGTTATTGTTGATTATTTACCTTCTGACAGTTAAGAACTAAAATCTGACACACTTGCTGTGACACGATGTTTAATTTAAAGAGTTTATTTTAAAGGTTTTACTCACATGTTCATGTTAATTCAATGTATAACTCGACGATTCTAACATCTATCACTGTGGGAAGCACTAAATGTTTCTAAAATGTGAGCAGTTTTGGTTCTGACAGGGATCAATTTTTAAAATAAATGTTATTCTTTTTCTCTTTGCAGCTTCAGGAAATCTTCCGCAAGAAAAACGAGAAAAAGGGAAGGAAAGGAGATGCTGAGAAGTCAGCGCAGCTGGTGAGAAAGTTTAATATAAAAGGAAATGATGTTATAATCATCTTAGTACAACCAACCAAGAAACAGTCTTAAATATTGACTTTGATAGTTCCAACAGTACTCGAGATACAAATATAGAAGTATCTCAGCTGCTTCGTATTCAGGTTGTATATTTGTGCAGAAAACGACTGATTAACATCCAGTAGTTAGGATGGTGTAATCGATAACTCAGAGTTTTGGGTGCATGCTGCCTCATGGAAGCTGTTTTGGATAACGTCATAACGTCTCTGTTATTACTGTAAACGTTATCCTTATTGTGTATTTGTTACATTTGATATGTTTACATATGTTTCTTCTGTGACTGAAGTGTAAAAACTACTGGAAACTTTGTATTACTGGAAAATGCAGCGTTCATTGTTGTAATACAAAGTGTGTAGTAACTGACCCTCCTTCCTCGCATGTATTAATATGTATTTTACCTTTCTTTCCTCTTCTTCCTGTCTGACTGCATGCTCTGTCCTCCTCTCTCTTTTTTCATGTCTCTCTCTGTGTGTTAGAGTATGCAGCTGTATGGATATCAGGTTGCCCCCATGAACAGCGTATGTATCTTAAATCGTATCACCTCAGTCTCACTTTTACATAGATTATGAAACATGAAGCAGAGAATGATTAGCACACAAAGAGGAAGAAATCATGGTGAAACTTATTTTTATAAAGCAGTTTCTCAATATTTTTTGTGATTTATCATATTATTTTGGAAATATACTGTTAAATTCTTAAATTATAGCTTAAACATGTATTCAGTTTGGTCAGAGCTGTTTGAGGAAATTAATTTAAGTATCATATCTGTTTCCTAAATATAAGCATACACCCAATTTCTTGTTATTTATGGTCGCAATCCTCAGACAGGATCAGCAGAACACACCTTTGAATTTTTATGCTTAAAATGTAAAAACAAACCGTTGATCAGGGTCTCATTTCTCCCCTAATCAAGACTTTTCTTCTCTTATTTATCTGCATCTTGAGGATGTAGACGAGGACATTGAAATCTAAAGATAATAGGTTAAAAACTTACAGCATGTAACACAGTTTAATGAAGCCTTGAGGTGTTCAGTGTTTATTTTGGCCTGACTTGACTCTCTGCACAAGGAATTTTATGTATTTTGTTGTCAAATTAAATTTGCAATTCTTATCAGCTATATTTATAGCCTTAGTCAAATGAGCTATATGGCAATACCACGCTGTTCTAAAAACTTCAGACTAGCAGCTGGTGAGTGAGAATCCTCACATTTGGGCAGAACAGTCCTGCATGTTTTAGAAATTCCTCTGATCCTCACCTGATGTGAATCAATGAGTGATTAATAGGGTTCTGTGGAAACATTAAATCAGGTGTGTTGGACAAGGGAACTAAAACATGCAAGGCAGGATAATGATCAGACACCACTGCTGAAGTTTAGACATTTAAATCAACAAATTAACGCAAAAAAATTCAACTGAGACTCTTTGGGCCTGAGATATTGTTGATACTGTATTCTGTATCAACAAAAAATCCCAATGCCTCCCATCCAGTCAGTGCTGCAGTTCAGATCCATCAGAGCAGACTGGGCCTTTTAAGCGAGGGTACTCATCTCAGAGGTGACAGGAAGAGCTGCAGCATTGTGCAACAACAGATATAATGTTTTCTTGAACATTCAAACTTCTCCTAGTAAAGTCTAAATTCTACTTCACATGACTTTGAGCTCCTCCAGTTTACCTCAGAGCAAAGGAAGCTGGTTGAAGACCCTCACTCCCAGTTTTTTATGCTAATCTAAGCTAAAATCTAGCTGCAGATGTTGGGCTTGTTCCTCAGGCAGCTATTGGGCATTTATAAACACTGAGGCACCAGCCAATCAAAAGTATGTATGTATTCTACATGACAAATGATGGTATAAATGTATATTTTCTGGATTTTCTAGGGTTCCAGTACTTTGGTTTCTTTCAGTGGGGTGTAATTGCCCCTGTCATCCTCTGACCTGGCCTTTGAAACAGCCTTAACCCCTGCTCAGTCCACCTGATCCTCTGTTATCAGTAAAAATGTTCCGCAAAAGAACACATGTAAAGCGAGAGGGTCAGAGAAACATTTGAGGTTGGGTGTCCATCTGTCGG